>JAGXJF010001430.1:0-53404 GCA_019208055.1 Stipa capillata
CCAGATTGGGTGCCAAATGAGACAAGGCAAACATCTTTACCTCTGGCTTTGTGTATTCCCCCAGCTAAAGTGTAGTCCAAGTATATCAGCACTTTAAGGGACTCATGAAGACACCGAAACATATTGTGAGATCTAATGTGTCTATCTGTGCAACAGGGTGGATGGGACTGATGCGATCTATAACACAGTCTGGAGAATCCTGAGCGGATTGCCAAGAATTGACATGTGTTCAACATAACTTGATATTCCGCTGTGCTTATATTCAGTATGTATGGCAACTGTGTTTAACATCTACATCTCCATGATGTAAACAGAACTGTGCATTTGTAGTAAACGCAAAATCTCTTATGTGCACAGCTTGAAGGGGGAGTAGAATATAGTTAAACTTGGATGAATATCTCTACCCTTTTATACATCTAATGCTAGGTGTTTGAAAAGGGAGTTGTCCACTAACCACCAAAAAGCGATTGACAAGTGCCTGCCAGTCCCAAGGAGAGTGGAAGGATGATATCTGCCCCAAGGTTTGGTTGATGTTAATGGCAACCCTCACCTGTATCTAACGTTTACAACGAGTGTGATCAGAGTTTAGATGAAGCAGGTGAGCGATCAAGACAAACATCTGACTACATGCTGAGGCCAAAAGAGGAGCAAGAAACGTGAATGGTCAGCAAGGGCTCGAGCTAGCTAGTCTCCTGAGGCTCAGTGCGCGGAAGCCGAGGCTGTGCTCGAGGGCAAGCGAGGTGATGGTGGCTTGATGGAGTTCAAGGACTGTGACTACAAGCTAGATAAGACCTAGAGGAGCTAGGAAGCTAGTGGATCGGCGTCCAGGGTTCGCTGTGTGTCTTCAAGGGCTGTCATCTTCAGTTGTTAGCTTGGAACCATGCCAAGATTCTGAGCGAGCTGGTCAGTGGCAGTGGTGAGTCCATTGTCCTCTTGATCATGTTTAAGGCTTGTAGTGAGCCGGCCTGTGTTGTGCTCAGGTGCTGCTGAGGCAACCGAGTCCACCTGAGTTTGGCATCTGAGACTCAGGTGGGTAGCTCAGCCGTGGCTAGTAGGTTACCAGGTGTATGTTAGCTGAGTCTCAGATAGGTGTGTCTGGTGGCTCTTTGTCTGACGTGGCATGAGGGTAACGGCTAGCTGCCAGGGACCCTATAAATAGGGAACCTGGGGAGGTTTCGACCTCAACCTTTACCTCTACCATAGAAAGCACCCTGCTGTCGGAAGAAAGAGCTCTTAGTCTCCGAGAGAGTGTTGCCTGCGTGCATCCACAGTGAGAGAGAGTTGATTTGCATCCTGAGTGCTTCAGAACTGAGAGAGTTTATGGTACTGGTTCCTCCAAGAGTCTGAGAGAGCTCTTGGAGTTCGTCTGCTCCAAGACCGGGAAGTTGGAGTCGTTGGTGAGCAAGCCAAGTCTTGTGTGGCTGCCTCCAAGCGTTTGTGAAGGCGATTTGGGTCTGCCTGTCTCGCTGCGGTGAGATCAAAAGGATTCCACACAAGATAAGTGAACGAGGAAAGAGCACGGTTCAGTGCCGGCTGTGAAAGCAGCTTCCTCAACGGAGACGTACCACTTGCTCAAGTGGGAACTTCGGTAAAACAAACCCTTGTGTCTTCTCGCTTATTTGTTTGGTTTGTGTTCACTTGTGCTGATATACATTGTTCACTCTTTGCTGCACACAACTGAGTTTCCCACCTGAGACTCAATTGACACTTAGAACAAGTTGTCTCCTTTACTATTCTGTGTATCTGTTGCACTCAACTGAGTCACTCACCTGAGACTCAGTTGACACTTAGCTGTCTCTGCTCTGCTCTGCTTGCATCTATCTATGTTATCCACCTGAGAGTCAGTTGCCTGAGTCAGTTGCTTAGGTTTGGCCCATTTATTTTAAGTAAAGCCCATTAGGTTTTAATTTTATAGAACCGACCTATTCACCCCCCTCTAGTCGACTCCTGAGATCCTTTCAGGTATGAGATACATACAAATGAGAGTATTTCAATCTACGTGGCTTGTTGCTCATAACCATCCATGGTTATCCTACATATGGTAACTAATTGCAAGGAGACTATAGAGGAAGCCAAAGCCTATGTGACATGCTTGGAAGATACTGTGAGCGTGTGAGTCATGAACTCGGACAAAATTGTATACAAGCGTCATTAGACGTTCTTGAAAAGAAATCACCCGTGCCGTAGCATGAAGAATCAATTCGACGGGAAGACCAAACACACGCCAAACCAAGGCTTTTTATTGGGTAGAGGTTTATGATAAGGTCAAGGATATCGATGTTGTGCTTGAAAATGGATATAAATTGAAGGAACGACCAGGTGAGAAGATCTATATGGAAGGATCTAGATGTGCGTCATTGCATCGATGTCATGCACGTAGAGAAGATCGTATGTGATAGTGTGCTTGGTATGTTACTTAACATCCGTGATAAAACAAAGGATGGTGTTAACTCATGACTAGACCTAGCTGATATGGGCATTAGATCTCAGTTAGCACCAAAAAAGGCTGATAAAGGCCGGACATACCTCTCACTGTTTGTTACACTTTATCCAAGGACAAGAGAACTGAGCTGTATGAGTTCCTGAATGAAATATAATCAAGGGTGCAACTTAATAAGGGACCAATATGTCTCATAAGAATTGATACATAATGACAATACATAGAAATCACGTCGGTCACATTTTAGCTTCCGGACCAACTTCACCCTGAGCTACAGGTTGTCCTACTCTATCCTTCCACATCTTTTGAGCTATCTCATCTCTTCTATTTGCCCATGCTTGACTCTCCTGGTGTATGTCATGACGGTGTCATCTACTCTGTAGTAGGCTAAGTACCAAACAACATCATCATATACATACTCATCAGGACCATCATCTAAAATCTAATTATGAAGCGCACAACAAGCAAAAAAAAATTCACTTGTGTTCTCAAAGGGAAGAATGGCTAGCTTGCAAAGATTCTAAAATGATTCTTCAAGGTACCAAATGCTCTTTCAACATTTGTTCTAAGTGAGGAATGGTCGACGATCGGTAAACCGCCGATCTTACGGTATTCGTGGAACGGTGATACTTGGGGGGTAGGGACCTCTAGGGCACAAGGCCAAGAGATCTGACGGCAAGAAAAACACCCTTTTTATACGGGTTCAGGCCTCCCTCAGGATAATGACCCTACGTCCTATTCGTATATATTGATCAGAGAATGTCTTTACAAGGGATGTATATGTCAGTGGCTATCCTAGGCCTAATCGGAGACTACGACTAGTTCCGCTGGTCTCGACTCCTTCGAGGCGGCGGGTCTTCTCGTGGGAATCGCTGGGATCTCTCTTCCTTCTAAGGCCTGTTGGATCTAACTTTCTCCTCCTCTCCCCTATAGGAGTGCTGATCCTTTTATAGGGGCTCCTCGAGTCGTACCGGACCTGGACTTATGCCTGAGTAGAACTCTAGCTTCCTTAACCGTCGGGATTGACTTCCTAGTTTAAGGGATGTCCTTCCTCCTTACAGAGGGCTACCTTATCAACTAGGATCCTTACCAGGCACGTATTGTACTCCGGTAACCCAGGGAATCGTATATGGATACTTTCTCATATACGAGATACTGTACTATACATCGTCAAGCCCCCCATCAGTACATGAAGCAAAGTTATGACTGTTTTGTAGGAAATCTGCCCTTGTCGGGAAACATCTTCGAGTAGGCGAAACCGAGTACTTTATCGATAAGATTCCCGAGTAGGAACTAATCTCTACTGAGTATTCGTGCCATCCTGGTCGGAGTAAATCTCCGAGTTCTCTAGGGAATTTTCCGAGTTTTAACTTACCCAGAAAGCTTTTCTCTTGTTTTAATCTAATCCATCGATCACGGACACGCGTTCGCCTGGTAGATTTTTGGGAGACCGAACCGTCGTGGCGGAAATTTTGCGTGGTGATGAAGAATCTTTCCTTTTTCTGCGCTACTGTTTGGCTGGCGTTACCCAAAACGCAACGCGTTTGTCGGGGTCATGGGTCTGTCAGACCTTTTTTTCCCGCGCACAACGTCTCTCATGCGGGAAAAGCAACTGTCTGCATTAAATATGATGGAACAAATCGTGACGTTAACTGCGCTCCGGTCAGGCGAAACTTGAATCTTTTAAGAGACCGGGAATTGAGGTTTTGCCTACATTGCTTCCTGTCTCCCAGCATCCCTATCCGTTTCCTTGCGCTCCTGCTTTCATCGTCCGTCTTGCCTTCGCCAATCATCGTCTACGGCAATGGGGAAGAAAGGCGGAGCAAAGAAGTCCCCCGATCATAAGAAGTCGGTGGGGGATCCTGCGGGGGATCCGGTCGTTGCCATCCCCGAGTTTGAGACCTCGGTGATGGACTCCGCCACCGTCAAGAAACTCGAGGCGGAGGAGGTCATCCTCCCGGAGGTGTTCGTACCATATCGGGAGGCTGCGAAGGAGATGGTTTCGAGTCTAGACACGACTTGGACCGTCGTCTCCGCGGATTTCTTTAGGTGTCGATTCCAATTTCCACCTTCTCATTTCTTCCTCCTGGTGCTCCAGTTCTACGGGATCGAGTTGATACATCTCCACCCAAACTTGGTCCTGATGCTGGCGGTATTCGCGCATTTGTGCGAAGTATATCTCGGTATCAGGCCGAGCCTGGAGCTCTGGAAGTATTTCTACAACCTTCGCCGGATGAAGGCCGACGGCGAAGGTGTCGTCGGCGGCGCCGGATTTCGACTCCAGGAAGGGAAGAAGGACGCCTACATTTCTTCTCCCTGGAAATCATCGTGGTCAGGCTGGCACTCGAGGTGATTCTACTGCCAGCCCCCGCCTTCCTCCGGGATCCACTATCGAGGCTTGGCCCCCTTCCCGATGAAGTGCTGGGTGGAAGCTGCGAAGGAGACCAGGTCGCTTAAGGCCCTCGTCGGCGACATCGCCGCCCTTGCCGCACGAGGATTGTCGGCATGGGACGTTGCGGAGGACTTCCTTCGGCGCAGAATCAGCCCTCTTCGGTCGAGGATTCAGCCTGCCTGGGTGGTCCCAGAAGGCCAAGATCAGACAAGGGATTTTGACATAGGTGAGTATCCAAACCTTTCCGTGTCATTCTTGGTCAGAAGAATTCTTATCTTTCCAATAATTCGTTCTCGACTAGCTATGTAGATCTCTCCCCGAGGAACTTCAGAATAGGCTGAACAACCTATTCGAGCAATCTCCTCAGGGCGGGCGGACAGACGTGCCCTTGCCGATCGTGAAGCTGAACCCCAAGAAGCAAAGGGAGATCTTCTCGGTGAGTTGATGATTTCTGCCTTGTTTAGTCGTGGTTTGTCCGGACTGTGCGTCTGACACCATCCGGGCTTCTTCTATGCAGCGAGTAGGCCGCGGGGCTCCCGACTCGGAGGCGGAGTGGGCTGGCACCCCCATTCAGGAAGAAGAGGTTGAGGTTCTTGGGACGACCCCTTCGACCCCAAGGATTGGGGATCCATTCGGGCCCGGGGCGACAGCGGAGATTGCCCAAATGGAGTCCCATATTCGGTCCCCTTCTCCTCTGCCAAGCCCCCAGCCTCAGGTGCGAATGCATGCTCGACTAGCTTCCTCCTTTTGACGTTCTTTATGATCTTAGGGTGACAGGAGTGAGTTATCGGACTGTAGGACACGTGCGATCCCCTCCCGGTTGAGTCAGTGTCTTCTACCCCACTCGTTAGCGTAGAAGAGGTCGCGCCGGTGGTGGGTCCTCCTGCGGACAAGGGGAAATCGCCGCTGGTGCCTGCCGAGAAGCAGAGCTCGGAGGCGTTGGCGAAGGGAAATTCTCCCCCGGTGAAGCGTCCGCGGTGAGTCTTCTTCTCGGTCTTTCGTTTCAAAAATCTTCCTTCCTTTATTCCGTGAAGGCTGATGGGCCGCTTTCTCCAATTAGGGTGACTATCTGTCCCGTTGGAGCCACGACTGGGGCCGCTGCAGATATGCAGCCTCCGGCGGTGAGGCCGGCGCAGCCCTCGGTCGTACGGATTGATCTCCACGCGTCGGAGACGTTGGTGCCGGAGGAGGACGACATCCACGCCCAACTACAGGTAATTTTAGGAGTTAGTAATTGAACGTTAATGTACTCAGTACTAACCTTGTCGTTTCGACAGCGCATCCTTCCTTGGCTTCTTTCGCTCCAGAAGGCGAAGGCCGAGCTGGAGGCACACCGGGCGGAGAACGAGGAGCTGAAGAAGCGGCTTGCGGAGTCCGAGGCCAAGCTTCGGGATGTGACCGCCTCTCTGAGGCGGAGTCTTCGCTAAGCCAGAGCCGAGCCTATGCGGGGAAGCTGGAGGAGGACCTCGACCACGCCCTTTGTACGCTCGAGAGAGCGCTCGTAGAGGTCGGGGTCACCGTCTTCCCCCGTCCTCCGCGGTCTATTCGGCTGGTGGAGCTGGTGGCGTCCGTCTCCCAGCTAAAGCTTGTCGTCGAGCAGCTCCTTGATGACGAGCTCAAGCAGGGTATGAAGGACGCCTTGGCCTTCGCCCTGGCCCTTCTTAAGCGCCGGCACCCGGAGCTATCCTTGACGGCCCTCGAGGCCGACCTGCCTGAGGACAAGATAGACGGTCTTTTCGGTGTTGTGCAGGGTGCTGCGGATGCCTTCGTGGATAGGGTTCAGGCACCTGGTCTATCTGAATAACTTATGTACTCAAACATTGATTTGTACAGATCGATTGGCTGCGGTGATTGGCGGTGAGGGTTCTGGCCAGAGCGAAGGAGGAACAGGGCTTAGGTGAAATTGGTTGGTCCCGGAGCTCTAGGGGAGTGGAACGGAGCTGAGCGCGGAGGCTAAGGTGCTCACGTTGTCCCTATATAGGCGGTCGACGGGGATAGCTGGTTGATGGCCGCTGGACACTGCCGTGCACGGCGTCGAGACGGTGCGAGGTCAATTCCGTGGCACGCAGAGCTTGCTAGTGACTAGAGAAATGTTGTGGCGTGCGGGATTGGCTGGCTGGCGACAGAGCTATGGATGGCGTGTGGTTGCTGCCGGCGGTCGGCACTGCAGTACGTGCACTGGTGCGCGTCCAGAGCAATGCCAGGGCGGGCCCAGACCGACATGCGTGAGCACAGGCATGCTCTGGCTTGCTGAGAGAGTGCATGGGCAAGTTAGTGGTGCTGAGGTGACCAGAGGTAGGGAAAACAGAAGGGAGTTGGCTTGGAAACCGTGTGGAGCAAGGTTGCCCTAAGGCTTGCCAATGTCAGCATGAATTGACACTAGGGTTGAACCCTGTGGATTAGGAACTCTCACTGAAGGAAAAGGGGTGGGGGGAGGGCTCTTGATTGAAGTAGGGACTTTGGTAAGAGTTTGGAGTAAAAAGGATGGTGTTTGGACTTTGATTCCATGAAGAAGGGAAGGATAGGGCAAGGTGTTCGACAGAGTTTCTGGCAAAATTTTGAACTGGACATGCACATATTTTTGCATATTTGGGTTACTGGTACTTAGATAAGTATTGTGGAATTTTCTGGAATTTTTCTGAGCTATATTTATATGGGCTGCAGTTCAAGGCTAGGTTTTGTTCCAAATTCAAATTTGGATGTAATCAAAAATATTTGAACTGGACCCTCAGATATTATTTCATAAATGGGTGACAAATAGCTCCAGGAAGTTTATGAAATTTTTCTAGAATTTTTGGGTGGAGGAATACACATGTGATATGGATTTTTGAATTTCTGTTTGAAAGGAAATCTTATTAGGAGAATAGCCGAGGGATTAGGTTTTCGGAGTTTTAGGGTCGGCAAGATGGGTAGGTGGTATAAGGGGGGTTTAGCAAGCATTTTTAAAGAGATTGGAATAGCACCGGTAGATTTGCCGCTAGGGTTTGTGTTTAGAAAATGCTCGTGCATATACGGTGCGTGTGTTCCAATTAGGGTTTTAGATGCGCATGCGATAATGGGGTCACGACTTGGGTTCGTTGCACGATGGTGCAACCTAACTCAAGTGTTCCCATGAAATGACATGCTTCGAGGAGAAATTGGGAATCCGAAGATGCATGCTAGCAAAATCGTAAAGCAGATATGCACATGTGATGATGAGAGAAACTTAGGTGCTTTCATGGAATGACATGCGTTGAGAAATATTGAAATCCAAATAAGCACGCAACATGATTGTAAAGCGTATACGCATACATGCATATTAGGGTTTATGTTTTCGAAAATCAGGGTACTTAAAAACAGGGCGTGACAGGCTAGGGCAACCTGGGACAGACTGGCGATCGGAAGGGTGATGACTATGTGATCTTACCGAAGGTGCTTGGACTCGGAACTCTCTGCGAGGACTCAACTATCTCCTTACTGCTAACTAGAGTGACCTGGATCGGGCGACTTCTCCTGTGGAGCTGTTGTCCTGCTGAGGGGAAGACCCTTTGTTCCCTGGTCCTGAATTAGTCGTAGGTCTTGTCCTCCGACTTGGAGGGGGTTTTATCCGATTTTGTCGCTCGTAGTTGCGGGGGAGGTCTTGATGATGCGGGTGCGCTCGTGATGGCGTCAGAGTCTGTTTCCCTGCCTGAGAGTTGATGCTTTTCTACGAGGTCGAGGCTGCGCTTGTCGCAGAGTAATGCTTCCTGGGGGGAGCTCTTTATTGTGAGGACGCCTTTTGGGCCAGGCATCTTCATACACTGATATGCGTAGTGCATTGCTGCCATGAATTTGGCCAGGGTTGGGCGTCCCAGGATGGCATTGTATGCCGTCTCGAAGTTGACTACGTCGAACAGGATCTTCTCTGTTCGGAAGTTCTCCGGTGTGCCAAAGATAACCGGGAGGGTGACTTGCCCAATTGGCGTAGCCGACGAGCCTGGGACGATACCGTGGAACGCCTGTGTTACGGTCTGGACGAACGACCGTGGTACTTGCATGGCATCGAGGGCGTTGGCGAATAGGATGTTCAGGGAGCTCCCCCCATCTATTAGCACTCGGGCCACTCGGCAGTTGTTGATCGTTGGTTCGACAATAATTGGGTATTATCCCAGTCAAACACAGTTCTCAGGGCAGTCGGTTTGGTCGAATGTGATCGTGACCTCCGACCATTTGATTGTCTGAGGGATTTGTGGTATGTCCGCGAGGACCTCTCGGGCAATGGCCTTGTGTTGCCTTTTCGACTCGTAAGAGGACGAGGCCCCGCATATATGCTCGATTGCTTTGATATGTCCCTGGAAAGGCTCAGGGGTGGAGTCACCATCGTCGGATGTGGCGTCTCGACTGTTGTTTGCGACCTGCTGGTTTTCCTCGTGGAATTTCTCTCTTTCTTCCTTGAGGTATTTCTTGAAGATGCGGCACTGACGGAGATCATGTGAATCGGTCTGGTGGAAGTCGCACCAGAGTTTTCCTGCCTTGTCGGAGGAAGTCGTCGGTTTGTCTTTGGCACGTGGCTGCCAGGCACGCTTCTCTGGAAGATCGGCTAATACCTCGTCGGCTTTAGCCTTCTTCTCTCGGTTCCCTCCGGATGATTTCTTCCTTTGCTTCGTCTTCGATGAGTCGTCTTTGGTCCGGAGGGGGGATCTGGCCGTCCTGCCCTGTTGCTGCTTGATGTACTGTAGGGTTTCCTCCGCACAAGTGGCCTTTTCGGCTAGATCCATCAGCTGTAGCATGGTCTTGGGAGGGTGCATGATCAGGTTATACGTGCACATCTCATTTCTGCTGCCTCGCATGAAGGCACGAATAACATCCGAGTCTGTTACCTCGGGAATAGTGTTGCGAACTGCACTAAACCGCTTGGTGAACTCTTGGAGGGTCTCGTCTAGTCGTTGGACGACTAGGAATAGGTTGTCGACCCGACTAGGACATGTGAAAGTACCTTGAAAGTTGGCGAGGAGCATGTCGCAAAGCTGTCCCCAGGAGCGGATCGTTCCTAGGGGTAGGTTCGTCAACCAGGTCCTAGCCGCTCCTTTAAGAGCGGTCGGGAGGTAGTTGGCCATGACCTTCTCATTGCCGCCCGCGGCCTCGATCGTCGTAGTGTAGATCTGCAGGAACTCCGCAGGATTCGTGGTGCCATCGTACGATTGGAGGGCCTCGGGCTTGAAGCGGGACGGCCAACGCACATGTCAGAGTTCTTGGGATAGCGCTTGGCATCCGTTGATGGTCCTCCGATAAGGCAAATTCTCGCTGCTAATTGGGGTCGGGGATCGTCCCCTGTTATTAGCGCGGTGCTGGTAGTCTCTCCGGGGAGGAGTCTGCTCTCGCTGATGCCTTTGGGATTGGCGCTTGTTGATCCTATCACAGAGATCAACGTGCGGTCTATCCCGGCGAGATTGGTTTCTGAGATGTCGTCCTTCTCCACCTGATTCCCTTGGTTGGAGAGGGGTTTTCTCTCGGGCGGAGCTATGTGTCCCTGACTGGAGTCGAGAAGATTCGGCTTGGTCTTAGGCCTGCTGTAGTTCAGCCCCCAGCCGTCGTAGCCATTGTGCTCCGTCGGGTGTCGTCAGATCTTCTGTTGGTGGTCGTAACAGCAGATTGCGCACTTTGGCGATTCTTCGAGCGGTTTGGGACACGTACTCACCCATCCCTTGAGGGGTTCTGTGTGTTGCAGTAAGCCTATTCTCGTTTCCAAGGGGAGTAGCCATCGGACTCTGACGTTATGAGCCCCCTTCCTGATCCTGATCTTCGGGATCTTCCCGATCGTCCTTGATCGCGAGAACCATCTGAAGGTCTGGATTGGATGGGGTGTATTCCCACTCCACCGTGTCCCCCCCCTAGGGAGGGATGCTGTGATCGGAACGTTGATCGATTGGTCGATCAGACGTTGCGGGCGACCGCCCCGATCTTGGGCTGGTTGTTCCTGTCTGGGAATCGTCGTGTAACACCAACGTTCCCTCGAAGGCCCTGGCGCACTCAATTCTGAAGTGATCGACTTCGCAATCCGAGTACTCGCCAGGGGCGTATTCTCCAAAATCTACACGGTCAGTCACCGGGTAAGGCTTCATCGGGCCAAAGTTGTCGTAGAAGCCCTGGTCCGAGTACTCGGTGCGTTGCATGAAGGCAATCGTTTCTCCTGCCGAGCCTGCTTCTTCCTCCCCGGGTTGAACCTTGGAGGGACGTGCAGTCGGCGACGAGGACTGATCGCGGCTAGTTGCAAATCTTGCCGACTTTGATGCTTCCTTGACGGCTTGAGCCGGAGAGGTCCCCACGGTCGGCGCCATCTGTCGACGATCGGTAAACCGCCGATCTTACGGTATTCGTGGAACGGTGATACTTGGAGGGTAGGGACCTCTAGGGCACAAGGCCAAGAGATCTGACGGCAAGGAAAACACCCTTTTTATACAGGTTCGGGTCTCCCTCAGGATAATGACCCTACGTCTTGTTCGTATATATTGATCAGAGAATGTCTTTACAAGGGATGTATATGTCAGTGGCTATCCTAGGCCTAATCGGAGACTACGACGACTAGTTCCGCTAGTCTCGACTCCTTCGAGGCGGCGGGCCTTCTTGTGGGAATCGTTGGGATCTCTTCCTTCTAAGGCCTGTTGGATCTAACTTTCTCCTCCTCTCCCCTATAGGAGTGCTGATCCTTTTATAGGGGGCTCCTCGAGTCGTACCGGATCTGGACTTATGCCCGAGTAGAACTCTGGCTTCCTTAACCGTCGGGATTGACTTCCTAGTTTAAGGGATGTCCTTCCTCCTTACGGAGGGCTACCTTATCTCCTGGGATCCTTACCAGGCACGTATTGTACTCCAGTAACCCAGGGAATCGTATAGATACTGTACTATACATCGTCAGGTGATGATTGAACAACTCCTTTGGGCTCTCCGGTTCTCTAGTGCCCCTATATTCTTATAGGTGATATCGGACACCATGATATGGGGTAATAAACCAGGTCTTGCTGCATGTCCAGCGTTAGCTAGGAAAACTTTACCCATCATGATTTTGGGCATATTAATTAGCTATTAACTAAATAGAAGTTTTAGATTTGAACTATGGATTAGAATAATGCCTTCTGGTATTTTAAGGCCATTAGGACGTGATAGCGCATCTTGAAGCACATATGAATCATGGGCCAAGGCCTTCGATCCAGGTAGAATATAGATGAACCTTAGGTCAAAATCGATAGCTGCTAGCACATTTTGGGTGGGAATGGACTTTCTACTCTAAATCCATCTTGCAAATAGATAGGTGCACACGATGGTATATGAGTATCATCCAAGGCTCCTATGCATCCCTATGAAAAGAGATAAGTTTTGTTCAATTAGATGAACATGAAAGGGTATATGTGAAACATTGATGGACCATTTTGGATGTGTTACGTACTCAAAGTAAGGGTGAAATATGCTGGCACTAGTTGTTATCTTCATATGTGTGTCAATCGATCTGATGCATATGAGATCATGGGCAAGGAAACAAACTGCAAGATTAAAATACCTACTAACAGTCTCACTTGATTGAGTGAACTTAAAGCCAACTGATCTATTTGAACAACTTTGACCCACAACATGAATGAACATTGCAACTTGTTTCTTAACTGTGACATGGAAGGTGTCCACCAGTAGATTACGTGTTCTAAGCTCAGCATATAGCTTGTGAAAAACAACTTTCTACATACGCATCTCACTTATGCAATGAGCATCAGTTCCATAATACAAACGATTTAGGTGTGACACCCTTTGAACATCTCTATCCAGCATAGGAGCAAATTAGTCATATACCAATACATGGCCAACACACAATAATTGTAGCAATCAACTTTCTCCTCCACATGTAGTGACAGTAATCCATGTAATACTGTAAATATAATGTCCTTCGACCCATCTATAACATATTTTCAGAAGTGTGATGGGATCAGTAAAAGAACTATAATTAAAAAACACATGGTGAGACAAAGAAAAATGCATCAGACAAATGATACAGTGTAGAGCTAAAACTTGCATATTCTAGTGCCAAGGGACTACTGATTATTCAATCATCATCGATTGCACAAGGAAGCACGTGCCCATATATTAAAGAAAGAAAGAAATGACTAGCAACACTAGAAGCTTCACAAATCAACACTTTGCACACTAGCTTTTCATGGATAGACGGCATCCTTGAGGAAATTAGATGCGAGGAAAAAGATTACCTTTGCTCTGCTACACGTACTGGTCGCTGCGCTCAAACAAGCAGCCGAACCTTAGTTGGATCTCAAGCTTCCGCTTCCGTAGAACTTGGAGATGGTTCAGATCATGACTTCACAGCTACCAGCGAGTTGATCGATAGGTGATAGAACATATTTTATTTTCTCTGTATTTTTATATGTTTTTTCTTTACAATTGGTTATACAATTGGTTAACATTTGAAAATCGCATAGGGCATTCGCCGTACATTGCTCGTGGAGGGAGATCCAAGCAAGGAACCGAAAAGACTTTGCAACCGGTTTTAGCTTTAAAGTATTCCATCATTAGGTACATATTTCTCCTATATCATCTAACTTATAAAAAATGTTATCTATAACTAATGTCTGAGATTTAATTTTTTTTAGTATAATCAACGACCCAAGCAAACCAACCTTTGTGGCTATTATGTTTGCCACAACATGATGAAATTCATGCCATGTTCAAGGATCAAAGACCTAAAGAGGCTAATCGAGTTTGCCAATCTTAACTATTGAGTAATATTTTCCATTTCATTTATATGCACGACTTTAGACTTACTTGCTACAGGTTTTGTCTTTGTTGAACACAAAGGCGTTGAAGAAAGTCAACCTCATAGAGATTAGAGGGCAATTTGCCTACTTCTTTATTTGCAATGTCTTATAAGAGAGCAACGAGTTCCATGCTTCATATTTGGGTCATGAGTAGTGCTATGGTGTTGTAGTGCAACATTTTGTTTTTATGCATTTCTATAGTTGAACACTTGTTCTATACATAATTTGACTTGATTAATGCATGTTATTGTGTTGTGCTGTGAATATATAAATTCTGCTGAATTTTCTATTTCTGCTATTATATACACATTCTAAAAGGTTGCAGAAAATAGCCGTTTGAGATGTAACAGATATCCTAGAAGGCCATTTCTGCAATGACCGTTTGGGATGTAACAAATATCTCAGACAGTTTATGATGAGGAACCATTGGGAATATATTTGTCATCTTAGACAGTTCTGTTATCTGAACCATCAATGATACATTTGTTATCCCAAACGGTTGGGGTTAGGTGACGATCAATCCACGATGGTTGCCAAAACCGTTGATGATAAACTTTTTAAACCGTCTCGAATATACTATTCTATACTAGTGTAACATGAAAAATAGTTGTGAAAATTCATTTTAAAAAGAAAATTTGCGGCTTGCACGAAAAAGACAAGACATAACTGAATACATGAATTCTCGTAGGTGCACACGATATGACGTAACTTAATCCATTAATTGTTTATATTTTTTGAAACTCCATATGAGGACGCAGTGGCAACTAATTGAATAAACTCTGTGCTCAACGTCAACGTTCTTGTAGGAAGAAACGTACCGTTGGAATACTTGATATGTACGAAAATAAAAGGCATGGACAACATTCGAGATATACATGGTTGAGATGGTCTAGGCACTTACTCTTGAGTGTACTTAGACTTTCTTCAGACGTATTTTCCAATAGCATGAAAGTTAACTGATTAAAGGTCCGTTCAGCAGTGTTGAACATACTTTATAAGCTGCCATCGAAAATTAGTTGTAAAAAAGTTAATGTCTATATTTGACAAATCATATTATTATAAACAGGGGCAAAGCCAGACAAGAAAAATATTGACTTCAGCCCAATTACAATGGGTTCAATCTCTATAAATGATTTGCTAAATGATGTTGGGGTCAATTGAACCCATGCCCGTAGCTGGAGTTCACCCCTATTATAAGTTAATTAACTCACAAAGAATAATAAAATAAGAAAAGTACCATTACAGCATGGTTGTATATCTTTATTGTAGTATTCTGTTGGATGGAATATGACTTTAGACTCCTTTCTTACCAATGATATCAAAGCAGATAGCCAAACGATAAATTTGTAAAAATAATTCAACCAAATAGGATTGTCATAATTAACTGTACGAAAATATACCTTTGCTTCTAGGTTATACCCCTACACTATTTATTATTAGATCATGCTTTGAGATTCACATATTTCATATCTCTACGCTATGTAACACTGTGCTTCAAGTGATAAATCAATCCATATTATGTTATATTGATCCATTTATATGCATGTTAGGTATTAAAATAAGTTAATAGTTACGTGAAAGTCGAATCTAAACTGGATTGGTCATCTTTTATACATGACGATATTATAGAATTGTTGTGTTAAGTGTGAAATAAATGTGTTATAGTAAATTGATATGGGTCTTAAAGCACCTAAATACGATGGTCGAAGAGGATACAATGCCCTAAAGGAGTAAAAGTTCCACACTCATTCACCGTAATACCAACACGGTCCAATTTGCCATGAAGTCACATTTAAGATTGCACTGTTGTTTGTTACCTGTCACATTCAAGTGATCAGTTGGAGTCCTGGAGATATCAGCAACTAACAGTTGTTTACTCCTATATTTTTCTGGCGGAACTAAATAGTCCGACAATTTGCTTCAAAAATAAATAGTTTAAGAATTGAGCATCTGGCTCCATTCAATGTATCATTAAAGTCTGATGACATAAAAGAAGTACATATATTTCTGGTGCTCCCAGTTGCCACGCCAAAGCCAAGGTATGAACGCAACAGTTGTGCAATTAAATTGGGTATCATTTCCTCCTTGTACAATGAACAGAAAAATAAAAAGGTTAGGCATGAAAGTTTGTTGACCTTTTATAATTTGGCCTTTGAGTTGCAAAATTTAAGGGAAAGGATCTTGCCCAACAAACCTAACTACTTGAGGGATGGGCTGAACTTTGTGTGATAATCAAACTTATTTGTTCCCCGTGATCGTGAAAACTATTGTATAATGGAGCAAAGAACCACCTGCAACTGAAATACTGAAGCCATGCAAGTGTTGCAATTTTTCAGAGCTCGAAGTCAAATATGTGCATGTACTGTAATCAGAGTCAATTGCTTGTAGTGTATCCATGAAAGGAAAATACTATTTAGTCAAAAGAAAACTGTGGATTTCAAAGCCCTCCATATATCATACAACGTACATGTTGTATCTGTTACATTTATATATTTTAAATTAAATTTCTGAATACGACGAGCCTTGCAGTTTAAGTGGGAATCTTTTCAGGAGCGATTTTGTAGATATTCATAGATGTGGTACGCAATGTCCAGTCAGAACTCAAGATACAACGCACTTGCTCAATCATCTAACGCAAATATTTCATCAAAAATGATCATCTAAGGGAAATAAATCAAATGATGCGTACGGAAATATATTAAAAACTCATAATTATAAATCTATTATATATTGAAAGCTCGATAAGGTAAAAAACAGATCTCCTAAGAAATTTTTAAAGAAAAATATTCAACCATTAATCTAGTGAATCTTTTTATTATTGATGGACTACAACTAATAAATCTTCATAACTGTTCCTAAATAGATCATAACTAATAGATCATCATAACTATACCTAATTAGATCACAACAGATAGATCATCATAACTGTACCTAAACAGATCACAACCGATATATCATCATAATTATACCTTAATAAATCACAACCAATAAATTTTTATAACTGCACATACATGTCAACCGGTCATTGAGCTGATAAACCCTTACTATCAATAGATCTCAACCAATAGATTGTCATAGTTTTATAAATATTATACGGTATTGATCTTGTGTACCTTCACTATTAATATCCCACTATAGATAGATATTTATAATTTTACACCTTACAAATAAACTTCCTAAACTTTAAGTTTATATGCTGATCTAATATCAATGACTGGTGACACTACTGCAGATAGACCCTTTCCTGAACGTCACTACTGACGGGCACAAGATAGACCGTCAGTGGTAAACACATCACTGACGGGCGGATTAGTACGACCGTCAGTGGATATAAGAGCTTTATAAATTTTACGTAGAGAAAATATCACTGACGGGCTCAAAACTAGGCCCGTCAGTGGAGCTGTTATACCACTGACGGGCGCGAAAACCAGCCCGTCAGCGGATCTCTTGGCCCACTAAAAGCCCGCCCAGTCCCGCAATTCTCATCTACTATAAATACGATCTAACCCTAACAGCCCACCCCTCTCTCTTCTCTCCCTCTCTCCCCCAGTCCCGCCGCTCCCTCTCCCCCAGCCCCGCCGCTCCCTCCCTCCCCCTCGCCGACGTTGGCGACCTCCCCTCCGGCCTCCCCTCCCCGCTCCCTCTCTCCCTCTCTCCCCCTCTCCTCCAGCGGTGCGTCAGTGGCTCCGGTGCGGCGTGGGGCTAGCGGCGAGGGGTCGGTGGCGCGGGGGCCAGCGGCGCGGGGGCCGGCGACGGATCG
Organism: Stipa capillata; assembly: GCA_019208055.1. Taxonomy (NCBI): domain Eukaryota; kingdom Viridiplantae; phylum Streptophyta; class Magnoliopsida; order Poales; family Poaceae; genus Stipa; species Stipa capillata. Next base: position 17,364 of record JAGXJF010001430.1, read on the forward strand.
AGCGGCGCGGGGGCCAGCGGCGGATCGAGCGGCGCGGGGGCAGCGGCGTGGGGCGGCGGCGCGGGGGCAGCGGTGTGGGGCAAGCGGCAGATCCAGCGGCGCCCGGGCAAGCGGCGCGTGGGCTAGCGGCGCGGGGCAACGGCGCGGGGGCCGGCGGCGAATCAAGCGGCGCGGGGCAGCGGCGTGGGGCGGTGGCGGCGGATCCAGCGGCGCCCGGGCAAGCGGCGGCGAAGGGGCGAAGGAGAAGTGTCGGCGGCTAGCAGATGGGGCGAAGGAGGAGCGTCGGCAGCCAGCAGAAGGGGTGATGGAGGAGTGCCGGCGGAGGAGCGGAGCGGCGCCCGGGCAAGCGGCGCGGGGGCCGGCGGCGGATCCAGCGGCGCGGGGGGCAGCGGCGCAGGGCCAACGGCGCCCGGGGCAGCGGCGGATCCAGCGGGCTACCCGGGCCCGGCCCAATTTTTTTTTGTTCCCCAGATGTATCTCCACTGACGGGCATTGAGCCCGTCAGTGGATTTTTTAGCACCACTGACATCTAATTAGTGACGGGCCCAAATGCCCGTCAGTAGATACGTTTTTTGCCCGTCAGTACTGATGTATTCTGCAGTAGTGTGATATGAATCTTAACTCCACATACTGATCTAATATCTCATACAAACGATTAGCTAATCATGATCTTAACTTTAATTCCGTGTGATCTAATATTATATACAAACAATCTATTAGTACAACAACTAGTCGATAATACTAATCTAATATCACATATAAGTACAAACAATTAAAGATGATTAAAGATATTTTTCATGTAATTACGTAGGATACCAAGTTAGTTAGAAAAGGAATAAGGATAACTGCTATATATGTCCTGCTTATTTGACCCTTCTCGCTCATCACAAGATTTACCGCGCTATGCCAATTTCAGTTCCCTTTCATCAACCTAGTGAAATAGCACAGAGAAAATTAACAGCGCGCAAAGGAGTTTTTTTTTCTCAGGATCTATGCCAATTTCAGTTCCCTTCCATCAACCTAGTGAAATTGCACAGAGAAAATTTACAGCACGCAGAGGAGTTTTTCTTTCGTAGGATAGATAATATATAAAAGGATATTTATCAGAGAATTTATATCCTGATTTAGGTGGTGGATATATAATAGGTTATGTGTTAGTTGATTTCTACTATACGTGGTCTATCACGTATTTTTCTTTTGCTAGTCATCTATAGTAGTTCTATAATAAATTTGACTATGTGCATCACATGATATAGAGATCGAGGAAGTTTACTTTCCTATTATTTAAAAAAATATGTAAGGACCACAGGGGAACACAAGAAAATTCATGAGCATGCGTATAACCGATAGTTCGATACTAAGTGGAACTGTGTAAACGTCAAACATTTCAAATTAACTCCAAAACCACCTTTGAGCCTAAACCGGATGCTAATCGAAATGAGCCCATCGGTTACAACGCACTTAGTCACAAATATTGCATTTCTTATTGTGCTAACATCTAACATAAAGTCCGTCATTTTCTTAAGACAAAACTGAAAAAGGAGAGTAGGATATCGTCGCCAAAATCAAAGAGAAAAACAGCACATCGCGTTTGGCATACGGACCAAGCCTCGTCGATCACATGATCCGTTTGTTCCAAAAGCAGCTTCCAAGGACCTTCTAAACACCGCTCAAAACGGCTGTATTACCAGGGAAAGTTTCTGAAGAACACATTACGAGGGAAAGTGCATTATACGCTCAAAGTTATACAGCTCCTTCAAATTCCAATCGTAACCAACTAGCCTAACTCCTGCAACACCTACATGGCAATGATTCATAGCCTCCGAACATATCTTATAGAGTTTCTCATCTGTCATCACGCTGAGTCTCTGATGTTTTTGTCAAAGAAAAAGGTAGCCAGATTTTTTGGAGCACATTCGCATAGTTGCATTCAGTATATATACATCAGTTCGGTAAACATGGTTCTCACAATTTCTTTGACAGAGGAATCTTGATACGCTTTGGTTAAGAAAGAGACGTGGGAGCCCAATTGTTACCGGGGTAAAAAAGGAATGAAGCAAATACTAGCTAGCACACACGACGACACGAGAGCTCACACCCAATTGATTATCTCTGTCGAGTGGCGTGCGTCAGCTTAGCTTGCTATTACAAGTAGGAAGTAGCGTCCACCAGCTACCGCCGCCCCATCCATCCCCCACTCCTCGCCCTCTCCTCTCACACGCAGAGCACTGTGCTGCCCGTGCTCTCCCACCGATCGATCCAGGCCCTTGATCCGACCTCGCGATGTGCGGCGGAGCCATCCTCTCCGGCTTCATCCCGCCGTCGGCCGCGGCCACCGCGGCGGCGGCCAAGAAGCAGCAGCAGCAGCGGAGGGTGACGGCGGACGTGCTGTGGCCGGGGATGCGGAGGAGGGCGGCGGGGCGGGGGTTCGAGGACGAGGACTTCGAGGCCGACTTCCGCGAGTTCGAGCGAGAGTTGTGCGAGGAGGACGAGGCGTGTGCCCGCGACGACGACGACAACAACGTGGTCGAGGAGGTCCCCCCGCCGCCGGCGCCGGCGGGGTTCACCTTCGGCGCCGCGGCCGAGGTTACGCTCCCTCCTACCGTAGGTGAGGACTGAGAAGCACATTGAAGTTAGTTTTTTTCCCCTTTAGGAGAAGCTGGTTTTCCATTGGATTTCTGTCAAATGGGGCTTCCAGTTGCAAGACGTACATTTGATCTTTAGGCGAGGGACAGGATGAGTATTTGGGTGGTGTAAACTTCGGTTCCTCCCTTAAATCTCGCTAATTCTAGTGTATACGAACTTGCTAGGAATCAGGTTCCTTTTAGGTGTGATGTATTGTTTCTGAGATTTGGTGGTGGTACTGTTTCCCGGAATTGTTCTAGTCTAGTAAGGGGGGAATTAATGAGTTTTGAAGGTAGTTCTTGTGGTTGATCAGTGTCTTCGTGCATCTCGTTTACTAATCTTGGGGTTTAATTAGATAAATTACATCCTTGTATTATGATTTAGGATTAACATATGGTTGGTGATGCTCTTATAATAAGTGATATAATGTGTACGTAAGGTAAAACAGAATGTCTTGTTTTCCTTTTTCCTTGTTAAGTTCATTTGATGTACTGCCATCTTTTTACCGTATCGGATTTAGATTTATGCCCTTTGAGGGATCTATTACTGTTAATTTTCACTGGAATGGTCTCCGTAAAAAAAAATTCTTCTTACATTCTTATAGATTGTTAGTATGTTATTTTCCTAGTTAAGCTTCTTTTTTCTTTTAAGTTCTAAAAATAATAATTTTAGTATGTTATTTATTTTTCGGTCAACTCTGAATAGAAGAATTTGGAGACTTCTAATTTACATAAAATTAATTCTGAAGTCGATTAAAAAGATATCCTTAAAACTGTGTGTTAATTTTATACATCTTAGATTTCATATAATCTGATCACAAATCGTATAATTGTATTGCTGGTTGGAATTTCGAACGTGACTACTCGTAAACTAGTACTCCCTCAGGTTCACAAAAACAAGACATGTTGGACATTGACACGGTTTTAAAATGTAACTTTGAACACTAATTTCTATTATAATATATGTATAAAACCCAATAAAATTATAATGTTATGAAAGTATTTAAAACGATATCACTAATCAAAGTTTTAAAAGTTTGACTGGAGCTATGTCCGAAATGTCATGTAGTATACGTAGAAATACCATCTATTGGTAATTGTAGTGCAATTAATTAGTTCTATGATCTTAATGATGTTGTTTCTGGTAGCATCTGTTTTGTCCGTTTTGGGCATGTTGTTCCCAAAGGTTACTTGATGTTCTTTATAAGCAATATATTCTGTATTTTGCACTCTAATGGAGGGTTTATGCCTGTTATCATGGGCATCTTGTGGAATAGAGATTGCGTATACTCTTAATTTATTTGGCCTTTTCGTTACCGGTTACTATTCTACAATTTAGCTTCACATATGACCATTTTAGCTTACAAATTTACTGTGGAACTCAAGACCATTTATGCTAGATCTGGAAGGTTACCTCGTCACTTGATTGTCATATGTAATAAAAGGGACACCAGATCTAACATATGAATTCATCTATTCCTGTTAGGATAGGGGATCGCTTGTTAGAAATAAACACATTCCATGTTTGGGATAATTTGATCACATGGTATAGATTATCTTCCTAACGTGCAATTTTATTGCCTATTTGTAGGTGCTGTTAATTTTTTTAGATGTGAATAATTTTCTTCTGCTCTGTTAACAATGTGTAGGATTTTTTCTGACTTGTCTAGTGTTGTCATCTTAAGGCTCACACCCCACAGATCACGCGTCCAAATCTCAGGAAATCATAGTGGAAAATCCGCACAAAAAGTCGACCCAACCCATGGTTAGTGTGAATCGGACTCAAGCCATCACACAGAGACAAGGTGCACCACACCGTCTTAAGCCTGCAACCTACAGATCACGCCTTGAAATCTTGGGAAACTATAGTGGAAAGTCCGCACCAAAAATCCACCCAACCCGTGGTCAGTGGGAATCGAGTTCTAGTGAGACTAGGTGCCACACCGCCAGGCTATGCTAAACTTTGCTCTAGCTATGATAATTGTTATATAGTTAGTTTCTGATGTGAGTATTATTATCATATTAACTTCCCGTTTCCTATTCAAAATGTTTTTGTTGAGATGCATTAATGAATAATCTTTAATGTAGATGGTCTTACAACTCCAAAGCCTTTTCAACATGATGGACCTGCCACTAGATTGGTAAAGCGCAACCGGAAGAATCAGTACAGGGGGATCCGCCAGCGCCCCTGGGGCAAGTGGGCAGCTGAAATCCGAGATCCTAGCAAGGGTGTCCGGGTTTGGCTTGGGACATACAACACTGCTGAGGAGGCAGCTAGGGCATATGATGCTGAAGCCCGCAAGATCCGTGGCAAGAAAGCCAAGGTCAATTTTCCTGATGAAATGCCAACCTGCCAGAAGTCCACCACGAAGCCAACTGCTGCCATGTCAGCAAAGCTAGCTCCAACTCTGAAGACCTGCAACAATGAGCCTTTCAATCATCTGAGTAATGCAGACAATGATTTGTTCGCGATGTTTGCCTTCAATGACAAGAAGGTTCCTGCAAAGCAAGCCGAGTGTGTTGATTTCCTCCCTGCAGTGAAACCTCGTGTTCCCACCGAGACATTTGGAATGAACATGCTCTCTGATCAGAGCAGCAACTCATTTGGCTCTACTGACTTTGGGTGGGATGATGAGGCCATGACCCCAGACTACACATCTGTCTGCGCTCCAAATGCTGCCATGCCAGCATATGGTGGAGGGCGCAAGAGAATGAAGAACAATTTTGGCGTAGCTCTGCCTCCTCAGGGAAGTGGCATGCCCAATATCGCACAAGACATATCTGGTTTTGATCCTGAGATGGAGTATTTGCCATTGCCTTATGTTGAGAGCAGCTCAGACGGATCAATGGACAGCCTTCTGCTAAATGATGTAACTCAAGATGGGGCGAGCAATGGGGATCTCTGGAGCCTTGATGAGCTGCTCATGGCAGCTGGTGCTTATTGAGGGACCGTGGTTCTGGTCAGTATGGTCTGTCAATAGCAAAAATGTAAGCCATCCATACTTTCCTGTACAAATTACATCTATTGTTAATAAATTGTCTTAATTTTGAGTTTCTTGTCAGGTCCCATTCCTATGGCCAAGATGAAGAGCCGTTGACATGCGTTATACTTTGTAGCAGATCAAACCATATTTATGCTAGGTTATATGGTGCTATCGGTGGAACTGTATGACATGTTTATATTTTGTGGATGTATGTCGTATCTATTTGGAAGCATGTTTGACTGATTTCAATAACTACCTTGGCCATATGTCTGCTGTAATGTGCTTATTAAGTATATGGTTGTGCTTATATTGTATATCTAATTGCAACTTTGCAAGTGCTCGCTTTCGCTTTCTGTGAGACATCAGAAATCTAGAGAGATCTAGACCAAATCAAGCTTACATATTAAATGATGTGCGAGCTCAATTGTCTTACCCAGCTGTTAGTTGAGAATGATTTGTGTTACAAAATCAGCCCCATGGAAGGACCGATCGGTCGACGGATGACGTCTGTCTCGTAACGATTAGATCGAGAAGCAATTAAACAGGAAGAAAATATTAATATTAACGGAGTTTAATTAAAGCCTATATCTCTAGAACCATTATCTGGCGTTTTCCCCATCTTCATTGCCAGAATCTCGCTGGCAGCCAGCCTCCAAGGACCAGCTGGTCTGACTGCTCCCTTGTGTGGCAAGCTGCAATGAATCTGAAAATCATCTTGATTACAATAACGTCGCCCTCTTTTTATATGGACTCAGGTTAGGTGTATTTGACTTAAGTAGGACTAATCTTATCCACTAATTAGATTCTAATTCAATATGTAATCTAACAATACACATATTCGACATAATTTTAATAAAGTCCACCTTGGCAAATATGCTCCTCCACTAATGAAGCCATCTTGTTCGAATCTCGGTGCACCTTGTAATTGGGTCTTCTCCTTTGTAACTCATGTAGAGCTACCTGACAAGTCTGACTTGGTCTCAGACTTGTTGTCCACCACTACTAGGACCGCCACCCCTGGTTCTTCTTGTGTGACTCCACCTGAAATAATATATCCTCTCAACTTGTAAAGATTATTCAAAACCCCTCTCTCCTTTATCATAATCACTTTGTTCTTTTGATCCTCATAGTTAGCTTGTTCCTATCAACCTTGTAGACAAAACAATCATCATGAAAAGATCATAGCAAAATTAGATTCTTTTTGAACCTTGGCACATTCTCACATCTCTGAGTAGATGCTCCACGTTATCATTAGTCTTGATCTTGATTTCACCAATTCCAACAACACAATGGCCCGTGTCATCACCTTTGTAGACCTTCCCAAAATTACTAGACTCGTATGTACAAAACCATTCCCTGTTTGCTATCACATGAAAGGAACTTGTCGAATCTAATATGCCGCTGTTGTAGACTGATCTGAAAGCACGAGAACTTCACAAGAATCATCTTCACAAATGTCACCTCACACAACCAAATTGGCGCCTCCATCAGTGTTTATTTTCATTGGACAGGTCCCCTTTATATGTCCCCAATCCTTGCAATTATAGCATTACGTATCTTTCTTGCTCTTTGATTTAGCCTTGGAACCTCCAGCCTCATCCATGTCTTATTTCTTCTCATTATGATCATACCTGACTAGCAACCCTTCACCATAAGATACCTTCATTGCACTGTTCTTCCTGTGCTGATCAAACTCCTTAAAAGCTGCAATGATCTCCACCACAGTGATGGTATCATTGCCATACGTCAGAGTAGTAACTATAGACTCACAGAAAGATGAAAAAGAACACAAAAGAACAATAGCCTTATTTTCATCATTAACTTTCACCTCTAGTCGAGTTAGGTCCGTGATGACCTGATTGAAGACATTGATGTGCTTCACAAGTTCTGACCCCTCCTACATCTTCAGCCTATACAATTTTTGCTTCAGGTATAGTTTGTTGGTTAGTGTCTTGGACTAAATTGAACTTTCAATTTCTCCCAGATTTGATCCGACAAATCCAAATTCATCGCACGGTACATGACTTGATCTAATAAACGCAGTTGTATGGTCCCAGCAACCTTGATCTTCAGATCCTCCTAGTCATCTTTGTGCATCCTAGCAGGCTTCTCAGCTTTCTCTTGATCATCTTCAAGCAGCCTTGTTGTGCTAGCAAATCTTTAACTCTAGTTTGCCAAAAGCACAAATTTTTTTGTACCATTGAATTTCGTCATCTCAAATCTGGAGTTCGATGTCATTTACGTCTAGACTAATTTGACCAGCACCTGAAGCCGTTCTGACCACCCGGTCGGTCTGACCGGTCTAACCGGTTTGACCTCGAGCCACCCAACAAGCTATTGCCAGCCTCCTCCTCCTCTGATACATTGGTTTGACCGGCCGAAGACCTGATCTAACCGCTCTCCTCAGAATAGGTGGTCTTGCTCGCTGAATCCTCCTCGCCCGAATCTTCCGTGGTGAACCGTTGGTTTGACCGCCCGTGGAGGCTGGTCCGTCTTTGAAAACCATGCGTGCCGCTTGCCGAAGACCTTGCTCTTGATGTTTCTGTCGTAGATACAAGTCTAGACAGTAAATTTATGGCACCCCCAAATGGCTACAGCGACTGTCGGCGGTGCACGAGGAGTACGAACGAGTATGACCCTCCGGTTGTCCGTCGAGGTGAAGCACGAGACATGTACGACGGGGTGAAACTCAAGTCGTGTACGAGGAGGCGAAACTCCCCTCGTGTACGATGAGGTGAAAGTCACCCTTCTATTGAAGTGTAGAATTAGGGTTACAAGATTCCCCCCTCTCTCTACCCCTAGAGGGGTATTTATAGGGTTTGAGGATGAAAAAGGAGAGATTACATTTTTGCCCTCAGATTCGGGGAACTTTACAAAGGTACGGTCGTCATTTCCCAGGCATAGAAGATATTTTGAGAGAATATTCTGGGCATCATCGGGGAATATTCTCTGGCATCTTTGGTGGAATTCCTAAGCACGTCAACGCAGTCTCTGACAATGCTGACGCAGACCTTGATGGTAACGGACATCGGGACGATCGTCGGTGACGTCAGCGTAGTCCTCGTTTTGGCGTCGTCGACGTAGACTTTGACGATGATGGACGTCGAGGACGTTGAGGTTGCCCTTGGCAGCGTCGGCGTAGTCCGCGATGACGGCGAAGATTGGGGCTGCCCTTGACGGTGTCAGTGTGATCCTTGATGGTGCATGCGAAAGACTTTGAAAACGGGCTAGCACGGGGACCCATACCCCAACAGTAGCCCCTCGATGATTCAGGCGATCGGGTGGCGAACGCCCGGACTGGCGCACCGATTCCTAAGGGGTCGGCGCGTGGTCTGAACTAGTCAGGGATGTACGGACGATTTCAAAGTTCGAAACCACCTGCACAAGCAGATGATACGTGGTTGGTTGATAGGCTGCCGCCACGGTAGCAAGAACCGTAGATTCTTTGCCGCGGCAGGAAAGTGGCAACGTTGGGCAGAGAGTTTGGCAACTCGGATTGCCAAACGGTCTTCATGGTGGTGAGCAGGAGGCCAAACTCTATGTCTCCAGAAAGTTTGAGCCAATTCTGAGAAAGTCGATGACATGTCGAGTGGAAATCCTGGCCCGAAATCGAACATTTCGAAAACGGCACCCCGACAAAAGTGCTCGGTAGAAGCGGGGATCAGGTGGAAAGCAAGTCCTCGACTCAAGCTAACCAAAAAAAACAAGAATCACCCAAATCGGAGTCCGGGTGAAGGAGATGTGCCCTTCGCAAGATCCAAAAAAGTAATGGAAAAACTTCCGGAGCCGAAAAGTCCTACTTAAAACCAAAATTTTGAGGGTCAAATTTTCGGATGCGCCTCGTCGTTAGCTTCGATTTGAGTGGTCGTGGACCCAAAACGGACTTCGTATGAGAAAGTTATGGCTGTTTTTCCAAAACCTCTCAAACTGGAGCTGGATTTGGATTTGGTATTTAATGCAGGTCCGGACGTTCCACCCGGAGGTTCCGGACTGGACCTCCAGGACGCCCAGAATCCGGATGGCCTCCGGATGGAATTCCGGGCCAGTCCAGTAGCTCCTGGACCAGCCCAGAAGGTTGTCCGAAAGGCCTCCCGGAATCCGAGTGGTCCGGAGGTTGAGTCCGGACCTAACCTCCGGACCGTGCGACGTGAGTCGGTTCCGAGATATTTTCGGCTCGGGGATATTTCCCGAGTCGGTTCCGGCTGACCCGGGTATAAAGCCCATTTTCTCCTCCCCCCCTCTCTCTCTCTCTCTCTCTCTCTCTCTCTCTTTCTCGCTCTCTTTCTCTCCCTCTGTGCAGCCTACGCTGGCCGTCGCCCGTGCCGCCGCTGTGCTCCGCCCGCACGCCGGGCTTGCCTGCGCCGAGCCACGGGACCGGGCCTCTTCGGGGCACCGCCTCGAGCAGCCGCCGCCAGCCCCGCTCGCCCGTGCTCGCGGGGTCGTGCGTGGCCGGCCGCGAGGTCGCGTGTGTGCGCGGGTGCGGGCCGCGGAGTCGGAACTCCATCTGGAGTGTCATCCGGATTCCGGGCTGCCCGGAGGTCCAGCCCGGAACCTCTGGACCAACACTCCGGGTGCACGGAGTTCCACTCGGGGAGTCACTCGGATTCCGGGCTGTCCGGAGGTCCAGCTCGGAACCTCCGGACCAAGGCTCCGGGTGCACAGAGTCCCACCCGGAGAGTCATCCGGATTCCGGGCTGCCCGGAACCTCCGGAGCGAGACTCCGAGTGCACAGAGTCCCACCCGGAGAGTCATCCGGATTCCGGGCTGCCCGGAGGTCCAGCCTGGAACCTCCGAACCGAGACTCCGAGTGCACGAAGGATCAAGGGATTCGACAGGCTTCGGACCCGTTCTAGGGCTAGCGCAGTGAGCGTTCCAAGGCCCCGCAGGCGAGTCGACGGGCGTGTGGGTGAGATGTGAGCGAGATTACGTCTATGCCAGCGTGCTAGAGGCTGCGCAAACATGCAGGCTAATTGACGCGTGGGCGAGACGACAGCGACGTGGGCGTGCTGGTTGACTAACGGACGAGCTGACGGGCGCTCGGCTGAGATGAGGACAGCCGCACGGGCATGCTAGAGGCTACGCGGGCATGCTAGAGGCCAGACTGTCTGAAGTTGTTTGTTCGCTGTGCCCCTTCGTAGGAATATGTTGTTGATGTTCCTGTTTGCTTGCAGCCAAGTGGTTTATTTGGAACATGCGGAGCGCTTCGAGGCGCGTACGACGCTCGCCGGCTTGGTCCCGTGGGTACCATGCGCGCGAAGGACGTCGAGGCTGTACAGTTCCTGCTGGCTTAGTCCCGTGGGTGCCGTGCGTGCAGAGGACGTCGAGGCCGTGGGCACCGTGTGTGTGGAGGATGTCGAGGCCGTACGGTGCATGCCGACTTAGTCCCGTGGGCGCCATGCGCGCAGAGGACGTCGAGGCCGTACGGTGCCCGCCGACTTAGTCCTGTGGGCGCCATACCCGCGGAGGACATCGAGGCCGTACGGTGCGCGCCGACTTAGTCCCGCGGGTGCCATGCGCGTGGGGGACATCGAGGCCGTACGGTACCCGCCCCGTGGTGCCGTGCGCGCAGAGGACATCGAGGTGGGCGGAGTGTTAACCACTGGACGAAGCATTTTGACATTGACGGCGACACTTGCAAAGCATGGCGACGTCGGCATGTTGACATCGGTGGAGTATGTCGACCTCGGCGGAGTATGTCGGCGTCGAGGACGCTGAAGAGCGTGTCGACTTCGGCGGAGTATGTTGGCATCGAGGACGCTGAAGAGTGTGCCGATTTCGGCGGAGTATGTTGATGCTGAGGAGCCTGTCGACCTCGGCGAAGCATGCCGACGCTGAGGAGCCTGTCGACCTCGGCGGAGCATGCCAACGTTGAGGAGCATGTTGACGCCAGGGAGCGTGTCGACCTGGGTGGATCATGTCGATGCCGGGTGAGGCATGTTCGCGTCGGCGGAGTATGTTGACGCTGAGGAGCTTGTCGACCTCGGCGGAGCATGTCGACTTTGGTGTTGGAAATATGCCCTAGAGGCAATAATAAAGTTGTTATTATTCTATTTTCATGTTCATGATTAAGTTTATGTTCTATGCTAGAATTACATTGGTTCTTGAATATGAGATTCAGAGGAAAACCTAATTGCATGTGTGGAATAATAAACACCATTCAGATCCCTAGTCAGGCCTCTAGACTAGCTCATGTATTGTTGATGGTCTTGTTTTCCTGATCATGGGCATTGTTAATGTAACAAGGATGCCGGCAATAATGGGAACACATTGTTAGGGTAACAATGGTGTTGGATAGACCCCCTTATGAGATACTGCGAGATCACTTCGTCAATATGTTGTCAGTATCTTCTCATTATGTGTTAACGTTTACTTGCGTCCTTAGACCATGAGAATATCGTAGACCCGGATACCGGATGGTTGCTTTGGGGTCATCAAACGTTACTCCGTAACTGGGTAATTATAAAAGGTGACAGTGGAAAGTCGACAGATAAGTCACCCTTACTGTCCCTTTACAGAACCGTACATGAGACTTTCAGGTACACCAGAAAGTATATCGTGGTTCTAGATATCTCAAGACTGGAATTTGCCCATCCGGCGATGGAGAGATACACTCTGGGCCCACTCGGTATTACGGTGTCCAGCATCGCCTGACCAGGTATTGTGACTAAAAGGTTAGTCACGGGGATACCGGAGTACGGAAACGAAAAAAGAGTACAAACCGGTAACGAGGATAACTAGGTATGGTGATCAAGGAGTTGATCATAGGGATACCGTCAAAGTCTCGCCTCGGGTTCTGTAACGTATCGTGAGGCAAAAGGATGATATGCGGTAATACGAGGTTCGCTCGATAAAGATCTTCGATGATATGTGGGAATCGTTATGGGTGTCCAGATCCCGCTGACGATTATTGACCGGAAGGTGTTTCCGAACATGTCCACATATACTCGAACCTATAGGGTCACACGCTTAACGTTTTTAGCGACATTTAGGAATGCTACGATTTATGGAGAACGAGAGAGAAGGGTTTCGAAAGTGTTTCGGATGATCTCGAAAGTGTTCCGGGAGGTCCCGGATGGTTCCGGTGATGTCCGGAAGTGTTCTGAAAGGTTCTAGAAGGTTCTAGAAATTCTAGAAGGTTCTAGAAAGTTCTGGGTGGAGTTGGATTCCAACTCCAACAGGGTGTCCCTGCTGGAGTAGGACTCCACCTGCCTAGGGAGAGCTGCCCCAACCCCTATAAATAGAGGGGCAGGGCATCTCAAAGGGTATCCCGAGTAGCCCCAGAGGCAGCCCCAGAAGCAGCCCTAAACCCTAGGCCGGCCATCTCTAGATTGGTCACAGCCTTCTTTTTCTCTCTCTTCTAGATTGGATCTAGTACAGCTGCCGGCACGCTGCTGCTTCTCCTTCTCGTAGATCCCCGCTGTTCTTGTGTGCTGGTCCACACATTACCGCGGTGTCGCTAATCCGGTACGCGTGGATACCTCGGAGACGTCGTATACTTCGGCGTTCGATCGGAGCGAACTATTCGCGAGGAGATCGCTCTCGCGGCTGGGAGGTATAACCTAGCTGCGGGAGTCTGCGGACTTCATCGACATCGGTCAACTTCTCCGCTGCATTGACATGATCGTCGAAGGTATGATCTCGTTGCCTGCACCTCGATAGTGATCTTGGGGTGGATTGTGCGCGGTAAATTTTTGTTTTGCGTAGCACGTTCCCCAACATTTGGACGGAGTATGTCTGTGACGGCAGAGTATGTCGACACCGAGGAGTACGTCCACACCGGTGGAGTGTCGACGTCTGACAGAGCATGTCCGTGACGGCGGAGTGCACAAGAAGTCGACTAGGTGGACTGGTCCGAGTGAAGAGAAAAAAAAGCCATACGGAACTCAAAATATTTTCCGAAGATATTCATTTTCCTGAAGAGGCGGATAAGATATTAGGTGGTTGTTTGATACCACCAGAAAGACAAAAAAAGATTCTAAGGAATCAAAAAAAAGGAAAAATTGGGTCTATGTTCAACGGAAAAAAATTCTCAAGAGCAAGGAAAAGTATTTTGTTTCGGTTCGCCCTACAGTCGCATATGAAATGGACGAAGGGAGAAATTTAGCAACACTTTTCCCGCAGGATCTCTTGCAAGAAGAAGATAATCTCCAACTTCGACTTGTCAATTTTATTTCTCATGAAAATAGCAAGTTAACTCAAAGAATTTATCACACGAATCGTCAATTTGTTAGAACTTGCTTAGTAGTGAATGGGAACAAGAAGAAAAAGAGGAGGCTCGTGCTTCCCTTGTTGAGGTAAGAGCAAATGATCTTATTCGCGATTTCCTAAGAATTGAGTTAGTCAAGTCCACTATTTCGTATACACGAAGAAGGTGACTTCTTTCTCTTTTGAGTTTTTCTGGCGGACCGGCCGCGCAAGATCTTTGGTCTTCCCCTGGAACCGATGAAAAAAGTGGATCGCTTCTTATGGACTCGCTCAGAATGATTCTTCTCTATCTATAGTTCATGGCCTATTAGAAGTAGAAGGTGCTCTGGTGCAATCCTTACCGACAGAAAAAGATTGCAGTCAGGTTGATAATAATCGAGTGCCATTACTTCGTCGGTCCGAACCAAGGAATCCGTTAGAAATGTTTTGAAATGGATATTGTTCTCTCTTTGATCAGGGATTGCTATATGAAAAGAAGTGGAGTTTGAAAAAGGGAACGGAATGGTCAAACCGGAACTGCTAGAGGAACGAATTTTCAATAGCATAACTTGGGCTCCTAGAATATGGCGCCGGAGCATGTCCGTGACGGCGGAGTATGTCGACGCCGAGGAGTACGTCCACACCGGCAGAGTGTCGACATCTGACGGAGCAAGCGTGGTGACGTCGGCATGTTAACATCGGAGGAGCACGTCCATGCCGGCAGAGTGCCGGCATCGGACGGAGCACGTCCGTGACGGCGGAGTGCGTCGGCGCCGAGGAGCGTGTTGACGCTGAGAACATGTCGACTTCGGACGGAGCATGCCCGTGAGGGTGGAGTATGTCGACGCCAAGGAGTACGTCCACACCGGCGGAGTGTCGACGTCCGACAGAGCATGTCCGTGACGGCGGAGTGCCGACGTCGGACGAAGCATGTTCGTGACAGCCGAGTATGTCAACGCCGAGGAGCACGTCCATACTGGACGGAAGATGTCGACGCTGGCAGAGTGTTGACGCTGCGCGAGGCGTGTCGATACCGTGCAAGGCGTATTGACCTCGAGCGGAGTGATGACGCCCGGCAGCTCGGCTTTGTTTCTGGGGGAGCCCCCTTGTCCAGATGGTGCCGTCACCACGCGTGGATGAGGCAAAGAGATGTCAATGTTGCGCTGATGTGGATATTGAGTCCGTGCGCTCCGATTTGCCTACGGGCGAGTCCCTTGCTGAGATGGAGCCGAGCGTGGAAGGTGTCGAGGCACATACGGACCGTGCTCAGGGAGGATGTTGAGGCGCATGTGGTATCTTGCCCGCGGATGGTGTTGGAGCGTACTGCGGTACCTTGCCGAGACGTCTGTGGTGTCGCCGGCATCGATGCGAGCGCATCGCAGCATGATATTGGTGTGCGCACATGGCTAGCACCAAGTGCGAAGTCCGGTACCTCCCACCGAAAAAACCTAGCGCTCGAGGACATGGCTGAGAGCGCTTGTGGCCTTCCCTAACCACAACCTTTGATGCCCATCGGTCTAGCAAGGAGTGCATAGATGCTTCTCCTGGCATGGGCACTTCGTATGCGACAGGGACCAGTAATCAACGTGCGAGGGCTACAATCATTTAGTGTATGATGACGATGACGCATGACACTCGATGGTGACATACACTCGGCGCTCGATGGCGACAAACATCGGTCGCTCAATGGCGATAAACACATGACACTCGATGGTGGCAAACACTTGGCGCTTGCGCGGTTGCTGACGTCGTTCTCGAGCTTCTCCTCGACGTCATCCTAGTTGACATGGCTTTTCACCCGGGTCCCCACGGGCGGCACCAACTGTCGTAGATACAAGTCTAGACAGTAAATTTATGGCACCCCCAAACGGCTACAGCGACCATCGGCGGTGCACGAGGAGTACGAGCGAGTATGACCCTCCGGTTGTCCGTCGAGGTGAAGCATGAGACATGTACGACGGGATGAAACTCAAGTCGTGTACGAGGAGGCGAAACTCCCCTCGTGTACGATGAGGTGAAAGTCACCCTTCTATTGAAGTGTAGAATTAGGGTTACAACATTTCCCCCCTCTCTCTACCCCTAGAGGGGTATTTATAGGGTTTGAGGATGGAAAAGGGGAGATTACATTTTTGCCCTCAGATTCGGGAACTTTACAAGGGTACGGTCGTCATTTCCCAGGCATAGAAGATATTTGAGAGAATATTCTCTAGCATCTTTGGTGGAATTCCTAAGCACGTCAACACAGTCCCTGACAATGCCGACGCAGACCTTGATGGCAACGGACATCGGGACGATCGTCGGTGACGTCGGCGTAGTCCTCGCTTTGGCGTCGTCTACATAGACTTCGACGATGACGGACGTCGAGGACATCGAGGTTACCCTTGGCGGTATCAACGACATAGACTTTGACGATGACGGACGTCGAGGTTGCCCTTGGCGGTGTCGGTGTAGTCCGCGATGACGGCGAAGACTGGGGCTGCCCTTGATGGTGTCAGTGTGGTCCTTGACGGCGCATGCAGAAGACTTTGAAAACGGGCTAGCGCGGGGACCCCTGCCCCAACAGTTTCCTAGCTAGAGGCTACGAATCCCTAAGCTCTTACTCCATAGTTCCCCCTTGTCCCTCTCTTTAAAGAGATCCCAGAGCCCTCCACCTTCTCCAACTCGAACTCTAACCCAAGTTGGATTCCGGTTCGAATTAGAGTCTGACTCGGACTCCACCTCCACCTTCAATACGTCCTTATGATTGTTCCTAGCCACCCACGTCCTCCTATCCGGCCTTCTCTCTCCTGTGTACACTTCGTCTTGGATCGGTTCGGGCCCTCGTCGAATTGAAGCTGTTGGGCCCCGTCCAACACCTCCATGTCCCCAGACACTACATGTGGCTGTGCACCAGAGATTTCGGCCTTCCTCGGCCCAGTGAGCCATCATGGCTCGCCTTTCACCAAAAGCCGCCATTGCCGAAGCAACTGGTCTGACCAGATAGTGCCGCCGCCAGGCACCTTGATCGGCTCGGATTCCAGCCCAAGTCCGAGCCGAGCTCGCTCCCTTGACCGGTTTGACCGCCCGGACCCTCGCTACCTCGGACGCCTTGACTGGCTCAGACTCTGGTCCGAGCCCGAGTCAGCCGCGACTGGTGGTCGGTCTGACCGCCCCTTCGGGCGGTCTGATCGCTCATGTCGTCGCCGCACGCAGCCGACTACCACCTACGACCGACCTTCCAATGGCTGGTTCGACCGCCCCTTGGGATGTCTCACCACCGACCGTCTTGCGTCATCACGCCCATGATCTCGCCATTCCGACTCCGATGCTCCAAAAAACCATCGATCTTGCCGTCGCGGCAGCCACAGCTCTAGATCGTGGCCTCCTCGAAGCCGTTGTCTCCATGCTCCACCTTGCACCGCTCCACTGCAGCTCAACGCCTCGTGGATGCATGTGCAGGACATGTATGCCGCCGCCCTTGCCGCTCGTGCTCATACACGTCGACAAGTTTCCTATCTCTATCAAATTCCTCCGCACCGCTTCAAGATTCATCTAAGCTTGCATTCTGATACTACTTGTTACAAATCAGCCCCATCGAAGATCGATCTCATCGACGGATGAGGTCCACCCTACAACGTTAGATCGGTAAGCAATCAAGCAAGGAAGAAGACACCAGCGTTGTTAACGGGGTTCAGCCGAAACCTACATCTTCCGTGTTCATTAACGGGCGCTCCTCCCATCTCCATTGATCCGAAAATCACCTTGGTTACAACAGCGGTCCCCCTTTTATAGGAGTCTGGGTTACATAGGTATCTGACTAAAATTTTACTAACCGTATCTGCTAGTTAGACTCCAATTCTAATATGTAACCTAACCGTACACATATTCAACACAAGCTCAACAATTTGTGTCAGATTCGAACAATAGATTTTGATGGGTTGTTGGCCACGCCATTATCTGAATTTGGCTTCGTTTTGTGCTACATTGGTACTGAAGATTAAATACTGGAACTGATTGTATCTGGGACTGTGACCTGAAAACTGAATCTAAAAAATGATCAGTTGCACACTGGATTTGATTCCTGGTTTTGCTTTACCTGATTGGCGCTCCTGCAACCACAATCTCTGATTTTTCTAGGGAGAAAGTCCTACATCATCTTGCATAGCTGTTAACATATCCTTTTCATCGGACATGCTTAGCGATGTCCTTTAGCACTATTTATGGCACAAGATTCAGGCTCCAGGGCCGGCCAGTCTGCTTCATGACTGATTATTTCCCATGATTTCTTTCTGCCACCGAGCGAAAAACTATGGAGCAAATTGGCCAACTTGAATATTTACGTGTGCTACCATAGCCTCATGGGTGGTCTGAATTATTGCCTCGGAGTCTGCCACAAAGTCTGTTTGTTCAGTTGCACTGTGTTTCAACTGCTTTATACTTTCGCTGACGAACATTTAGGTCAAGGATCACACGTCTTCTCGACTAGATTGCACATCAGATTAACTGCAAGACCAACGAGCTGAAACGAGTTGCGTCTGCGTAAGCTAAGTATGGCAGCTAAGCAAGTGACAAAAACGTCGCGGTCTCACTGGAGCTGAACTTCAGCTAGCGATGAGGACAAAAGGACCGTATATCATAGATTGGTGCTTTGGTTGGTTGTGTCACTTGTGTGTTTGTGATGCCTATCCATCAGTGTTTGATTGCCATGCCATGGATCCCACTCCCCCCTCCAGGTTCACTGAACTGACCCCGCGTTCTTCCCAACACCAACAACTGGCCGACACTACTGTTGGGTGCCATTCAGATGATGAAATACGGTTTTGTCTGTGACTGTTCGCAATGATTTCTTTGGAATTACATAATAGTTTCTGCCCTTATTTCTCTATCTCAAGTTCTCAACCAGTGAGAGAAAATGTTATGCTCTGCGCTCCATGGCTCTCATTTGGTACCAATCTGGGTTTTGTTTTCTCGATTCGTCATTGCTACCGCAGCCCAACTCTCTCTTTTTCATTTTCCATTGACATCCTCTGTTGACGCGCGCACTCACACCCGTACGCTAGCTGCCGTTTCTTATTGCAAGTGTGCGCGCTGCTGTAGTGCTGCCTTATCGTTAGTGACATGCTCGCATCAATCATTTGTTTCTCCTTTCACGTACCATCTTGTTGTTTCCTAGTATCTGACTGACGTGCGTGATTGGGCAGCAGAAAGTTGCGATTTCCGGAGATCGAGAGGACGTTTGCGTTCGTCACGTACGGCCGCGAGCGCGAGATCGAGATGCATGTATGTAGCCGCTAGCTAGCAGGGGCCAGAGCGCTTTTTTTCGCCAGAGACATATATATGCGTGATGTGGCCTTTCCTGAGGAGGCAAATCTACGTGAGGACCAGTAATCCCAATTGTCTGTAGAAACCGTACCGTTTCCGTAACGTTCTTGTGAAATCTCTACGTTAAGGCTCCCTTTCGAATACCAGAGTTTTTTTGAACGCCAGCATTTCTTTGAGTCCTGTGGGAATAAATCGATCCCTGTAAGATTCATGCAAAAATCATGCGTTTCAAACGGGAACTCAGATACGTGCTCAACTTATTGCCACAACGGCCGACGTAACATGAGAACTAACGAGGGAGCCCTGCTACACGTACGGCTCCTCCTTATACCGTCTGACATATGTATATGGCTGCGTGTAGTGGTGGACCCAGAAATGACTAAGGAAGGAGGCTGGATTGGGTTAAGGAGAGCTAAGTCGAGAAAAAGATAATATGCTGCTTGTAGTCTAGTATTTAAAAATAAATAATACACATATATTTTCTTATGTATTTGAGCTACGGCCCTCCTAGCTTTAGCCCTAGGCCCGCCCCCTGCGTGATCGAGCCATCTCTAGCGTACGTACGCCACGGCAGCTAGAACAGAGACTCGTCGGCGCCGATTCGTTCCAGTGGCGCGCGCGGTCGCGGATGTACGCAATCAGATGACGGCACGTCGGCACGATGCAACTAGCTAGCTACAACATAAACGTGAGCTGGGAATCGGCGATTCCTCGTGAAATCACACCGGGAGGACACAGCCAGACAAGCTGCATGTGCAGGCTTAGAGTTTGAGATCACCTTTTCCTTTCCTTTTTTGCCGTTTGCTTTCGTTTGACGGAAGGTTCGCGTGCATGCAAACGAGCGCGCGAGTGACAGCTTAGGCGTCCCGATCCAGTGAATTACTACTCGCTTGCAAGTTGCAGAGGGGTGCAGGTCATCCAATGCATTACACATCTATATATATATCCATCATCCACTTGGGTGGGTATACATGCATGCATGTATGCGCTCACCCGTACGGTGAGAGTGGAGTTTGGGCTTCGAAGCTAGCCGGCCGTTGTTTTACCTTCGTTTGGATTAATCGCGATAGCAATTGCCAATAGAGATTGCATCTCTCCTTGACAAAGATTGATCTGATCGCTATAGTCAGGGTGCAACTGTTGTATTAGGAGATTGGAAATAAAAAGGAAAGAAAGATGCATGCAGGGTGCAGCTGTAGGAAGATTTGAGCTACGCTCGCATAGGCAGCATAGCTAGGTTGTTTGCAAACGATGAATTTTCACCATTGGTTAAATTTTACTCTTGAGTAGTATACGAACCAACTACTCACAACTGTTGCCTAATCCAAGTGGCCACTTGAGTTGTCTGGTGAAGGCTCGAGATCGTATCCCACTGACCAAGTGTTAACTGTTACGAAGTGGGTTGTTTGTTAATTTGCTCGGATTTGATCATGTGACCTCTGCGTATTTTCTACTTAAAATAGCAACACTAAGCAATTAATCCTTAGGAATCAAGCTTCCCAAATCTACATGTTTATAGCTTGTAAGAACAAGGGCGATTAGTGTACAACATCTCAAAGTGGAATGCCTGCAGAACATTCACAAAGTAGTATCAAGAGCAAAGTGTGTATGGTCTTCCACAGCTGAGGAACATGTTTCTTCCTAACAAATGGCACTGAAGGTTAATACTCACTTGGTTCTAAAATGTAAGATGTATTTTGTTTGGTTTAGATAAGCCTAATTACTCTATTAGTATGTAGTTTATATGCTAAAAAATAGATGTCATTAAATTCATATTCAAAAGTACTTACTTATGATTGTGACTTTATATCACATAAACCACATATTAATATAGTAATTGTTGGTCAAAGTCTAGTTTAAACTAAATAAAATATGTCTTACATTCTGAAACGGAGGAGTATTAATTTTAGACAAATCTCACATATGTGTCTTTATGAGGTTGAGGGCATTGTACTATAGCAGTATTGAGAAAGATTGCCTACTACTATTTGTGATTATCCCTCAACACTAGCTCTATAGCCCCCGTTGCATGATGTCTTCAGAAGTACGGTATTTTCTAACGCTAGCAATGGAATCTATTAGTGACAGGCAAAATAATGGCACCAATTGCAGTTTCCTGGTATGCATTCACATGCCCATCGTAATTTACTCAAAAGAAAGTAGCACAGAATATGATGTTCTACTTTTTCTAACAAAATGATCTGGAGTCCAAACTTTTCTGGCAACATCTTTTTTCTTCGCATTACCGAAGATTTGGACAAGCATTGAGCCCTTCTAGTTGCAGTGTACAGAGAAAACACATCAAGTAATATCTCTGCTCCAATTCATAGTCCTAATTAGGTAGCCTATAAGCCTACATCTGACAAGCAAGGCTGCTTTCTGCTGACATTGAAACAGCATTAAGGTAGGTAAACTCACCAGCCTCTTTGGTGCGTTCTGTTTGCCGCTGTATTTTTTCCTGTTCCCACAGGTATTTTTGGCAATCCCACTCGATATGATCCTCTTTTCCTAGTCGGCTATATTCATACGCCTCAATGAGTGAAACTTCCCTCTTTTTCTTAGTCCCCTGCAAATACAATTACAAACACACGATGTCAGTAAGCTGAATATATAGTTCCACGAATGTTCACAACTTCTGAATTCTGAAACCTCTCCCGTTTGAGCTAGAACTTCTGAAACTCCCCAATGTTCAGAGCAAAACCTGCGGTTTGGACACTTCCTCGCCGCCGGCATTGGCAACCATGTCATCCTTCTTCCCATCAAGATCCACCATTCTGTTCGGGCTGGTCAGATGGTTCAGCAGCTCGGTCGCTGTGGCTCTCGGCGTGGTACACCCACACCGTGTATCCCGGCATGAAACCGTTCTTGCAGAGGTGCATCTGCATGTCGTACCTGGACGCGCCCGGGTGTTGCCGCAGCGCGCGCAGGGGGACAACACGACACGGTCCGGCGGCACGCGGCGGAACGCGCGCTCCACGAACTCCTTCGTCTTCTCCGCCCACTGGGGAGTGATCGAGCACCTGCTCTGACGGCCCGTGTACATCCAGCTGCGGTCTTCCGCCATGGCCAACCCTCCCTGCGCAGTTTGGTTGGCACACGAGTATACAGCCTAGAAAATTCAGAAACCGAACCATTGTGCAAATACGGGCAGATCTACAACCGCCAGTATTGAAATGCACAATGGCAACTGGAGCAAACTGACCTGGGTGCTGGTAGGTTTCTCGATCGAAACGACCCTGCAAGACAGCACGCTCAGACGCGGGGCGGGGAGGCGGCGACGAGTGGCGGCGCGAGTGAGAGGTAATGGCCGCGACCTAGTGGGAGGAATGGGCCGAGGCGTGGAGGGGGTTTTGGGGGCACTGCAGCAACCGGAACCGGGTCCCCCGTGTGGCGATGGCGGGAGACCGACGGGAAACAGCCGGGGCAGCCTTTCCCGATGGCGCGTCTCCTCGGCGTACTACTGATTAGCGTGTGGTGTTTATAGGTGAATGTTGATTGGGCCTAATTTGCTCTTATTTGGGCCTACCTACAAGAGAGGCGAATGTCCTCAATAAAACCTTCTCTTCAGCGTGTAATTCTTTTTCTTCGGAAACTGGCAGACAATTTAATTGATGTCTTTTTTAGACAGTGTTCTCTTTTTTAGATAATGAAAGGTTTATCCTCTTAGCCTTCGTATCACACG
This sequence comes from Stipa capillata, assembly GCA_019208055.1. NCBI lineage: Eukaryota > Viridiplantae > Streptophyta > Magnoliopsida > Poales > Poaceae > Stipa > Stipa capillata. The sequence continues at coordinate 40,139 of JAGXJF010001430.1, forward strand.
ATGCATATCAGATTTTATTCAAACATCACGTATAAAGCATCAATGCTAAAATTGACATATAAAATGACAAATAAGGCCACTTTGTGACCAGCATCAGAGAAACCGCCACTATTAGCACGATGGTATGTTACTCTTACAACCAAAACAACCATCTAAACAACATTAAAATAGAAAAATAATAATTCTTGAACACGACAATGCCTTCATGAAGGGAACGACGATATGCACGTCGTTGCTGGATCCATCAGACGAAGGACAGATCGAGGGTTTCACCCTAAGAATCTATGTCGTTGCTTCAGAGACAACACCTTCAAGAAGGGATGATAGTCATACACCATTGTTGTCGAATCTTTCCAATGAAGCAGGTTGAGGGTTTCCATCCTAAAGCTCGATGTTCGTCATTTACACTAGTTTCACTGACCGTCGTAGCCCCACGAATCCCAAATTCTATCATTGGAGGGAAGGTTAGATCGAAAAGAACATGCCTACATAGAGAGGCTGAAATCTGCAAAGATCTCCTTGTCGGTCTGTCAAGCTACCGCGATACACCACTACTGCATGCCATGCCAAAAGTGGCCTTTAGAGAAGTCATGCTGCCAACCGCTCAACCCCATTGCAGGACCACAAGGGGACACCTGCTTGCCATTGGTGGGTCCCTCTTCGGTCTTTCGTGTAGCGCACAGTCTGCAGACGTCACATCCATCCTAGCACGCCGCCGATTGACCACCACAATCCAATCTGGAGGATTTCACTTGCGTAGTCTCCTCCATATCGATCACCGCCTAAAACAGACATACCGAGAGATGCCTTGCCGTCACCACCGCTCAAAAGTCTCACCGTCTAGAGCGGATGTGCGGAGACCAACGGCAACAGCGGCGGCAAGGAGAGGAGGGAGATTAATGTGGCATTGCGTAGGGTTTGGCTTCCTCCGGTGAGCTTCCGTGCCACTGGGCGACACGGGAGGTTGGACTCCTCCGGTTAATTTGTTGGTACGTATTTAGAAAGAAAAAAGATAGTGCAAACTGATGCTACTGCAGTTAAAGAGAATGAACCGCACCGAAAACGCAAAACCAGGTGGTTTGTGCAAAGACATTACGAAGATCATGAATTCATGATCGTATATGTACCTGGATGTAGAAGCGGTGAACCATTATCAGAAGCGGACACATACTCTTTTTTCCTTTCAACGGTCGAAACACACAGATCAATGACCATGCTTTTGAAGTCACACGTACAGTGAGATGTTCACGCAAAAATGTTCGGACATTCATTGCTGCGATGTCATCGGCCTCGTCAAGATCTAATCCCTTACGTACGATGGAACTTTATTTTTTAAAGAAAGACTTTATTGGTTCTCCAGCCTTTGCATACATACTACGGATAATTAACTAACTCGATCAATATATACAACGGTCTTCAGCTGAAAAGCATCTGCATCCTTGCAATTAGGAGCCACAAGTGCTTGGCCTGATGAGTTCAAAGCCGGTGCCAAGAGGTAAGAGACCATGTCGTGAAGAAAAGCATCTGCACATTTCCTCGGTCAAAGACGAGCCGCAGTCGTAGCAGAAGGCGGAACCGCACCTGCAAATCAGAAGAGGAGACGAAGATTCGATACAGTTCATCTTACAGAGGGATGCAGTTACCGCATATATTTACACTTTGGACAAGACATGGCCTTTATTTGACTATGGACTTTCACAGTAGCATGCTAATTTATTTATTTTGAAAGTATTTCTCATACCAAATCTAGTAACGTGACTTCCTCCGAATGCACGGTAGGAGTTTAACCCGTTCTATAAGGCTAGTTTCTGTTTGTGTTGCTGAACTATATTTATTCTATAATCTGCTATTGAAACAAAGATCCAGAAAACCTAGTGTCATGTTTGACAAACTAGAATATAATCTAACTTGCTCCAAAGTATACCGAAATAAATATCCTCTACTTACCACATGTTTGGATATATTTCTTCAGTTAGCCAAAACACGATTTTGAACTCCTGCATTCGAAGATCATCCCAAAAGCAGATAACCAAATAACAAATCTATACTTCTAATAAAAGTACGAGTAATTGTTTCACGCCAACCATCTTAGCATCAAATCTGATCTAACAGCTCAAGAGGTTAAGTTGAATCATAATAACACCATACTAGTTACCACTTACAACCTCTCTTAATAATTTTGGAGAATTACACGAGATACATCGCATTCCTGAGAACTGGCCAATCTTAGCCGTCCAGAATAATCGGGTCCAAGGGCCGAGAAAAAAATGGAACCTCGTCTTCAATCCAATTATGAAAAATCTAATAATAAAGGGTCATGTAACTGATATTTCATCCATGTTTGTTAGTTCTAAATTTGGTGGAAGATGTAGTTTATATATTGGTCGCACGTGTAACTTTGCTAGTTATGTAAAAGCAACTCAACCAAATAGGATTATTAAATCCATTACAATGCCAAACGCAACCCAAGAATAATAATATGATTTTTATGTAACCAATCTAAATAGTTTTGTACATGTTACCTGTCACAGTTAAGGAAGTTTAACCAATCAAATTCTAGCGAGTAACCAGAGTACAAGGTTTAACCAATGAAAATCTAACGACTCACCACACTTTCTTTTTGGCCAAACTATCAAAAGTACCCACATTTTTAAGCATACATTTTATAGAACTGGGTATAGTTACTCAACAACACTTTTATGCATGCATTTTACTTAAACGTGCCTTTTTAGCAATTTACACAAAGGAAAGCATGGTTAGAAATTTACTCAAAACGTTATTTATCTCTTGCAATTTTGATCGTTAGTAGAAACGACCAGTTACTGAAGACAAAAGGAACGCTTCAAACCTTTGCTGCTCAGTCACCGGTCAAGTCAACATCCCTTTTAAGTCAGTCAACTGAAGAAATTTAGATGCATCTATAATTCAGACTAGTAATTTCCCATCCCAAGGACCAACTTGTATAAGCAAATTCTATCTAATAATTGCTTCTAACCATCCCAATACTTTCTTCATTAATCACTAGAAAAACCTGTGCTAACCAACTTTTAAGATTTAACAGAGACAAAGCTAGCAAGTGAAAGCCAAATTAAAGAGTGGTAGCAGTAGTAATTTTTCAGTTACCTGCACACCATGCTTTTGCACCCTTCGATCTTCTCGATCATGGCGCGGCAGCTCGGGCATCGCATCCAGTTTCGCCCCTCGGCGAGCCGGTCCAGCACGCACCCTTGGCCGCCGCCGTGGCGGTCGTCCCACGGCTCCTCGCACTGCAGGCAGAACCTTCGCGAGCAGCCGGGGCACGCCGCCATGGACACCGTGCCCACGGCAGCCCCGCAGCCGACGTCGAGCAGCACCAGCTCGCCGCAGTCCCGGTAGGGGCAGCGCGCGCGGCCGGGCCCGACGGCGCGCTCGCAGAGCGCGACGCACCATGCGTCGAACACGTCGATGTCGAGCAGCTTCTTGCAGGCCTCCGGGTGCATGTCGCCGCCGCCAGGGCACTCCGCGGCCGGGCAGGGCACGGGCACCGCGCCGTCGGCCACGCGGGCCTCGATGTGGCCGACGATGCAGGCGATGCAGAACTCGTGCGCGCACGCGCCCGTGGCGCGGAACCGGTCGAACACGAGCTTCCACTCCATGCAGATCTCGCAGTAGAACCGCCCGATCTCGTCGTCGCTGAGCGGCGGCACGCGGGATGACGACGACGACGATGGCCGGTCTGGCACGGAACCCCGGATGAGCTGCTGCAGGTGCAGCTCCTGGTCGTCGAGTTCGAGTTCTTGCGCCGCGCTCGCCATGGGAGTGGGGAACGAGAGGAGTGCGCGTCCGCGTCGGTGGAAGGAAGTGGGGTTAGTGGGAACTGTGGAGTTGTGTATGTGCAAGTCATCATCGTTGGTCGCAATTCTGTACGTAGGTGAACGCGCTGATAATTTTTTTGGAGGCGAGTAGGGATCAGACGTTCACGAAATAAATTTTTGTACGATGGAAACAATTGGTTATACGTAAGCAGTAAATACAGAAGATAAATGTGACAACGTATATCTGATTTCTAACAAAATAAATCTCCAATTTTCGAGTAATAAATTTCGTAAATCATGCCTTGTTTCCGACTAATAAATCTCAAAAATCACTTCAGATTTGTTTCCACGCCGTGCAACATTGGTTTTTCCGCGATAGATTTTTTTCGGGTGATAAAAAACGCCGTTTTTGGTTCGATGGAAACATACTTTTTTGTCTAAAGAAAAAATAAATTCCATGAGAAATATTTTGTTTGTGCAATAAAAACATATTTTTTGTGTGATAGGAATATCTATTTTTCACTATACAACTAAAGCACGACAAAAAGAAAATTATTGCAACGAGAACCTAGAAATAAAATTATGGTGTATATGAAATATCATATGCCTATGCACATGATAATGATCATCTTTGAAGGCTCCATAGACGACAGCAAGCTCTGCGGCAGCCATGACGTCATGTGGCTCTAGTGGCCGAGGTGGTCTCGAATGGCGAGGGATGCGAAGGCAACTTTGTAGGAAAGCGGGTGATGCAAAGTGGAGAACATCGACGTGTTTGGAATGGTGACCGTGCACGACGTCTTTGCCTTCCCATGGCGGTGGTGAGAACGGAGAGGATGTGACAAGACGTGGTTGCCACGAACATCGAAACAGAGGAAGAGACCGTCCGTGGGGATTCCGCAGAGTACCGCGATACGGCCGTAGTTGATTCCTAGAAGCATGTTGTGTGTCTACTCCAGCACCTCCTTGAAACGTTGATTTGGTCTCTGCATGCGTCATGTTGGATCGCCGCGATCCCCACCAGTTGCAGTTCACGCGGCAGCCCATGCACCCGGAGCACCTCGCGTGCCGACTTCACCATCGTCAGACTCCTATCACTTGACCGCACCAACTCCCGCACCCTAAAATATCCAACACCCAAACACCATCCACGAGATCCAAACGTGAGAGAGATATATATTAGGAGATACTAGCAAAATATATGTGCTTTGCTACTAAGAAAAGAAAAATATAATCAATCATGTTAAGCCATTGCTGTCACCCTAGCCTTTTTAGGGAGGTAGTTAAGTTAGTTTATTGCGGAGGAATTTTATTGTGTTTCAATTAGTTAGTTTTTTTTTGTTAGACATGTTTTGGGAAGGTTAGAGAAAGGTGGGAGGTGTTGATGAACCACAATCCCCACCCACTATCATTTATATAAGAAAATAGTAAAGATAAATATATATATATAGATAGATAGGAGAGTGTCTATACGTTGGTATGGATCTTAAATAGACATACCACGACTATAAAGAGATAAGGCATCGTCTTCCTCCTACTTTCCTCTCTCTATCCCCCCGTCCACCGGCCCCACTAGGGCATGCATTGCTATGGATACATAGCATGATCTCAAGATGAAAAGGTGGCATCTTACTCCTCTTTTCCTCTCTCTCCGCCCGCCCTTCGGCTCCACCTCTGGCTCCATCCCATTCTGTTATTTCCTCGGTTTCTCTACACCGTACCGCTCCACCGTTTTGCATCACTATTTTCTGAAACTCCGTCTAATATCTGCCACGGCCACGGTTCACATCACCGGACAGCAGTGCAATAACCGCGCCTCCTCAATATCGGTAATGAAATGGACATTGCGGCAATGGCAACATTCGTTCCTCCATATTTGACGACGATAATGATACTGGTGTGCGATCCTCTCTTACCTTAGAGTTGCAAAAAGTCTAGCAATAGCAATGGACCAGCTAGAACTATGAGAAAATATAAATTATCGACGAGATATTGAGTTATAATTACATCGTCAAATTTAATCATAACTCCTTATTATCCAACATAAATGCCTTGAATTAGCAAATAAACTAAAATATAGTGAGTAGTTTTTTTTTCTAATGGGTAAAGTAATCCAGCTACACAAGCTTTGCTTCGTGTCATGCTCATTGGAGGCTCAATGTAGATAATATATCAACATATGTATGGTGTTTATCATTCCATGTAAAAGTGATTAAGGATAAAATTGCATTTCACCAATGCATTGATCGAGAAAAAGAGCAACATATTTTCGACCAAGCACATCCTGGATTAGGCTCATAGATGACATTCATAGCTGGAAGATAGCCAACCCAAGCAGATATATGAAGACAAAATAGAATATCTTATTTATAACAACACAAAATAAACTATTGTGGAATCAAACATCCTTGCTGCACCAACAAAACATGCATCGTCACACGCATCCTCGGAACCGGAAAGAACCAACATCAGGATTCTAAGTATCCATTATCGCACCCTGATTTTCGAACTCTGCATACCAGCATTGCATCGCTTATTGTTAGGACATTTTCGATCATGCATGGGTCCCATGTATACGCACACCCCACACACGCACCATATGCGGAATAAACTCTAACGCAAGAACATCTGTTAACTCGGCACATACACCATATACACCAACGAGCCAACCCTAACGGCACCCCATCAACAAGTAGTCTCAAGCCAAGTTAAGTGGATTCCCGCGAGGTCCCCATATCTCCTTCATACCTTACCACACCCGGAAACCCTAGTCCTATGCCTCGAACCCTATTATCCTATTAAATCCAATTTCAACAGAAACCCTAACCGCGTAATCCAACGACCATCGGCCTTTCCAAAAATTTCAGGAAAAATTCGTGGGACAACCTAATATTGGCCCCAACTCAAATACAACATAAAATAAGAGTACCCAGTTCAAAAATATCGATATATGAAAATAATTAACTTTAGGGCAGAAATGCACGTTGAACTACAACCCATAAAAATAAGCGTCAATAAATTTTGATAAAAATTCTACAACGACCCCCACATCTCTAGGAGCACGAATATGCAAAGACATGGGCACATCATGTTCAGAAATAGTTTCTTGCATGAAATCATGAGCCAATGTCTGGCGCAAAAGCCCTGAAAGCTGGTGGAGCTACCTTACAGCCCCCTTAGCATACCTACCTCATAAATTTCCCCATCTAAGTTCCCTCTTCGTCCTTTCTCAATAAACCCTGGCTCCTGGCACGTCATGTCATTCAAGGACTGCCTCCTCTTTGCACTATTTTTCGGTGCCTAACATCCCTGTATCCTTGAACATGTCCCCAAAATTCCCTGTGACATGGAGATGCGTGGCAATCTCCACTAGGACGCCCTGTGGCACCACCATGCCACCCAGGACGCGCACTGGCATGGCACATGACGCGTCCTCGGCAGCCCACAGTGGCGCCGCACCTGCCACACCGTGCCGCCCATCGTTTCCCCCGCGCCGCACGCCGAGAACTCGCCGTCCACCTTACCTGAGTACACTACAGTCCCCCTTGTTACTCTCCTGCCTCAGTGCGGTGTCACCTCAAACCACCCCGCCCCACGTCGAGCTCGTCGCTATGGCCACCTTCAAGGTTCGGTACCGAGTAGCTATAAACGAACCCGCCCGAGCTCTCTTTCCCCGCCTAACCTCCCCTTTCCTCTTTAGAGCAACTAGTGGCCGATTCATCCCTTCCCCACTGCCTCCACCCCCGCATCTAGCTCAGCCCAAAGTCTTGCAAACCGAGCACTAGGGGCAATCAATTGGCACCCGCATGGTCCTCACCTCCTTCTAGGCCAATTTCTCCCCTCCAATTTCCGAGCCTTGCATCGGAGCCAAAGTCCCTAGACCCTGCCAGTGACCGGCCGCCTTGCTCATCTTGCTGTCGGCCGTGCAAAGGAAGGAGCTGCTTCTCTGGCGGAAGGGCCCCGCCTAACGGGTATGACCCGAGTCGGTTCACACCCAAGCCGCCGCTGCCAGCGGGCCCAGCACCCCGCCAGGCCCACGCGTTAAAGAAGCAGTTGGAAGAACTCCAGGGCAAGGGATTTATTTTACCAAGTTCATCACCTTGGGATCACTGGTATTATTTGTTGAGAAGAAGGACAAGACACTCCGCATGTGTGTGCATTATAGAGCCCTAAATGAGGTCACGATTAAGAACAAGTACCCACTTCCACGGATTGATGATCTGTTCGACCAGATGAATGGAGCCCAAGTGTTTTTCTAAAATAGACTTGAGATCTGGTTACCACCAGCTAAAAATCCAGGAACAAGACATACCTAAGACTGCCTTCACTACCCGGTACGGGCTATATGAATATACAGTCATGTCATTCGGCTTAACTAGTGCCCCGGCCTATTTCATGAATTTAATGAATAAAATGTTCATGGAATATTTGGACAAGTTCGTAGTAGTGTTCATTGATGACATCCTAATTTATTCCAAATCAGACATGGAGCATAAGCAACACTTACAGACAGTTTTGAACAAGCTTAGAGAACACCAGCTATACGCCAAATTCAGCAAGTGTGAGTTCTGATTAAGAGAAGTTGGATTCCTTGGGCATATAGTGTCAGTAGGCAGTATAGCTGTCGATCCGAGTAAGGTTAAAGATGTTCTTGACTGGAAACCACCAAAGTCAGTGACTGAAGTCTGGAGTTTTCTAGGCCTGGCAGGATATTACCGCCGTTTCATCGAAGGATTCTCGAAGCTTACTAGACCCATGACACAATTACTTAAAAATGATCAGAAGTTTGAATGGACACAGAAGTGTGAAGATAGCTTCCAAGAGATGAAGAAGAGGTGGACTTCGGCACCAGTGTTGACATTACCTGATCTCCAAACCGACATGGACTTGGGTGCGTACTCATGCAAGATGGAAGAGTCGTTGCCTATGCTTCAGGACAACTACGACCTCATGAGATGAATTACCCAACCCACGATTTGGAACTAGCCACCGTAGTGCATGCCCTAAAGTTGTGGCGCCATTACCTTATCGGCAATCGCTGTGAGATATATACGGACCATAAGAGCTTGAAATATATCTTCACCCAGACTATCTTAATATGAGACAGAGGAGATGGTTGGAATTGATCAAGGACTATGATCTTGGAGTTCACTATCACCCCGGGAAAGCAACGTAGTGGCCGATGCCCTTAGTAGGAAGCCCTCCACACTGAATGCCTTAATCCAAGTAACCCAACCCAAATTGCACGAGGAATTTGAGAAGCTTAACTTGGGTTTGGTCAAAGAGGGGTTTATAGCCAACTTGGAAGTAACCCCGTCCCTCACGACACAAATCATAGACGCTCAAAAGGGACATAAGAGCATAGAAGGTATCAAGGAAAAGATAAAACTTAGAAAAACAAATGGCTTTAGGGAAGACAACGAAGGCATCCTATGGTTTGAAAATCGGATATGTGTACCTGCATGCGAGGAACTCAAGGAGTTAATTTTAAAGGAAGCACACGAGTCTCGATACTTCATCCACCCCGGGAGCACCAAGATGTACCAGGATTTAAAGGAAAATTTTTGGTGGCATGGGATGAAACGAGAAATAGCGAATTTCGTCGCCCGGTGCGACACATGCCAACGTGTTAAGGCAGAACACCAGAAGCCCGCAGGGCTACTACAACCTATTAAAGTTCCTGAATGGAAATGGGACGAAGTCGGTATGGACTTCATTGTCGGACTTCCGAAACAAGAAGAGGGAATGATTCTATTTGGGTCATAATAGATCGATTGACTAAAGTGGCACACTTCTTACCGGTCAAGACCACTTACCGAGGAGATCAACTAGCTAACTTGTACCTCAGCCGGATAGTTAGCTTGCACGGGGTGCCCAAACGGATTATTTTAGATCGAGGCACCCAATTCACCTCTCGATTTTGGGAGAGCCTGCATGAGGCCATGGGAACCCAACTAGCCTTTAGTACCGCCTATCACCCGCAGACGGATGGACAAACGGAACGGGTAACCAGATCTTAGAAGACATGTTGAGGGCTTGCGCCCTAACCTACAGTGATAGTTGGGAGGATAGCCTACCGTACGCCGAGTTCTCATACAACAATATTTACCAGACAAGTTTACAGATGTCCCCGTTCGAAGCACTGTATGGACGAAAGTGTAGAACACCCCTGAATTGGTCAGAGACCGGGGAAGGAAAGTTTTTGGTCCTGACATCCTTCAAGATACAGAGGAGCGGGTAAAGTTTATTCAGGACAGATTAAAGGCAGCCCAATCAAGGCAGAAGAGCTACACTAACCCCAAACAGAGAGATGTCACCTTTGAACCAGGAGATTACGCTTATCTGCGAGTGACACCTCTTAAGGGAACACAGAGGTTCAACGTCAAAGGCAAGTTAGCACCCCGATACGTTGGACCATTTAAGGTTGAAGAATGAAGAGGTCAGTGGCATATCAATTGGAACTACCCACGGAACTGTCAGAAGTCCACAATGTTTTTCCATGTATCTCAGCTGAGGAAATGTCTAGAGCCGCCCATGAAGCAAGTCCAATACCAGGACTTAAGCATTGATAAGGACCTCACCTATAGAGAACAACCTGCCCGAATTTTGGAAAGTACAGAACGGCGGACCCAGAATAAGAGTATCAAGTTCCACAAAGTTCAATGGGATAACCACACCGAGGAAGAAGCCACTTGGGAACGAGAGGATTTCCTGTTAGATAAGTTCCCTCATCTATTCCAGTCTGTAGAATCTCGGGGATGAGATTCGATTTAAGGGGGGTAGGTTTGTCACACCCTGATTTTCGAACTCTACATATCAGCATTGCATCGCTTATTGTTAGGACATTTTTGATCATGCATGGGTCCCGTGTATACGCACACCCCACACACGCACCGTATGCGGGAATAAACTCTAACGTAAGAACATCTGTTAACTTGGCACATACACCATATACACCAACGAGCCAACCCTAACGGCACCCCATCAACAAGTAGTCTCGAGCCAAGTTAATTGGATTCCCGCGAGTCCCCATATCTCCTTCATACCTTCCCTTTCCTCTTTAGAGCAAACAGTGGCCGATTCATCCCTTCCCCACTGCGTCCACCCCCACATCTGGCTCAGCCCAAAGTCTTGCAAACCGAGCACTAGGGGCAAATCAATTGGCACCCGCATGGTCCTCACCTCCTTCTAGGCCGATTTCTCCCCTCCAATTTCTGAGCCTTGCACCGGAGCCAATGTCCCTAGACCCCGCTAGTGACCGGCCGCCTTGCTCATCCTACTGTCGGCCGCGCAAAGGGAGAAGGAGCTGCTTCTCTGGCAGAAGGACCCCGCCCAACGAGTATGACCCGAGTCGGTTCACACCCAAGCCGCCGCTGCCAGCGGGCCCAGCAACCCCGCAGGCCCACGTGTTTGGGTGGCCATGCTGCCATATTTCCCGCCTTCCCCTCTGGAAGGCGTACTGATCCTCTGAAGGAAGCGTAAAACTTCCGCAAATCGGTTTTTCTTCAATTAACCAGCAACGGCTCTGCACTAAGTTGACCGGTTCATGGGGATTCCGGCCGGTTTTTGCGATTCTTTTTCTGGTTCCAAGCTTTTAAAAATGTTTAGGAAATTTTGGTTCAATTAGTTTCCAAGTTTTTGAAATAATTTATATTAAAACAACAAGGATTAGAGTTAGGGTATTGCTTTATTTACTTTTTCTTAAAAACCAGCATATATGCTACATATACACTTCAGGGCAACCCAAAATAGATGTTAAAAGTCATCCAGTACACATTTTCCTGAAAATACCCAAAAGTCCTTAATGCAGATGGTTTTGAAATAAAACTTTGGTAGCGTAGGATTCTTCCGATCGAACGAACCTTCTCCGTGTGGTAGGTGTCAATGGCTTTCCTTTTCCTTCTTATAACGCAGAACCCCAAGGACCTACCATCCACTTGAGGACCCTGCATACTCCTCCTATGCTCCGTCTTGAAACGCCCATAAGCTTAATAACTTTTATGATGGAATGACGATCTGCCTCTCGAAACCCTAAACCCTAATTCTACCAACTTAAAACCAGGACCTTTATCACCTCACCCTAATAGCATCAACCCCTTTTGAACATGCATACTATTTGGATTAATTGAAGTCGCTCTATTTGCTCCTTATTCGCCATCTTTCCAACGTGTAGTTTACGGAGTGAGGTACGTGCGCCAGGAGGACCCGGAGTCACCCCCACGTCCGGAACAGGAACGAGAACTGCCAGGCAAGCATTCCCACCTTGATCATGTTGAATCCCATATGTGTGAAACTTAATTATTTTGGTTGCAAACTTTGCATGCTATGTGAGTATCAACGATATTTTATGTAGACCTAGCTATACCCAGTCGTTGCATATGACTCAGGCCCGATAAATAAATCCTCATAACCCTAGTATTAATTGTTGTGCATCGTACGTCCAACAATGTATTTAGGAATATAGGCGTTAGCCATGCTTAGACCTGCTATAGTTAAAAACCAAATTTTGTTCGGTTTATACAATGTTCCTTGGACATGGGACTAAAACCCTCGGATTGTAAGTGCTTTCTGAGGTGATGTTTTAAAAGTGTGTTGTTGTCAAAACCCTAAACAAAATAGGAGATGATTCTGATTCAGGTAAGAATTTAAGGGTGGTTCGGGGATGTTAGAGTAACAGGTGGTAGCATGGTTGTCGAGGACAAATGTGGAGTCTTACTCGAATCAACCAAGGACTGAGCCTAAGTGCCGCTAAACCAGTTCCCCATCGTACGTCCACATGGCCTTTATGAGAAGGACTTGGCTTAATATCCCGTCTAGTACTAGTGCCTGGATCCGTGGGAAGTAGGGAGGGGGTGCTAGGTAGATTGGCATCCCTAGAGGACCTCCACGTGATTATGTGGGTAGAGGCTTGACCTCCACGTGATGACGTGGGTAGAGGCTTGACCTCCACGATTCCGTGGGTAGAGGTTCGACACAAAGATAAGTCCACCTTGGGTTGTGGGGTCGGGCATCACCGAGCACAAGCGAGGACTGGCTAGATCTTATCTAACGGATCCGGCCCTGGTACAAAAATGGGTGAAAGATCTCGTTGTAATAACCCTGCCAATGCACTTGGAGAAGTGTATTCGTTAACGCTCGGCAACAAGGGGGACTTACATCTTGTGGGTAAAGCCGTACAACCTCTGCAGAGTGTTAAAAACTATTCGAATAGCCGCGTCCTCGGTTATGGACATGAACTGGCAAAGCCACACATTGGTTAGACTAAGTTTTGCTTGCATAAACCTGGAAAAGGGACTAAGGACGTGGGCATGATGTGTCCACGGAGTGCAATTTAAGCTACACGGTTGGTAGCACGGAATTGCAGAAGAAAGGGGGCCAGTCGTGCCACCAGGGGTGGTACGGACTGTTGCCTCAGGCTATAGATGGCGATAGGCAGGAATATTGGATTGAGGCAAGAAAAGGAGGTAGCTGA
>JAGXJF010001432.1:0-142015 GCA_019208055.1 Stipa capillata
ATCCACTGACATTTTCCTCCGTATTGCTAGCGCCGCCACGAATTTCGCATTTAGTTTAGCACTCCACCTCACCTTGCCCTGGTCGCCCCCTCCTGTTTCGTGTCCCTGATCCCCTGTACCCTCCTCACTCCTCAGGCCGCCGGCTCGCGTTTTGCGAGAGACACGAGAGATGCAAGAGCTGTCATACTGAGATCCAAAATTGGTTCTCGCTGCCCTATGTTGTTGGCTTGTGGATTTGAGAACTCTTTTGAGTTTTGTTAACCACAATGAGTATTTATCTTCTGTTATCTTTTTCATGAGGCCAAATAAAGCATAAAACGCTAATAGCCGGGGTTTTTAACTAACAACGACCACTTTTTTCTTTTAGGGAAATTAACAACTGACCACCTAACAACGATAAGTAGCGAACGACAATCTTTCCGTTGTTAAGGATGTCTTGGGGCGGACTTGGACTTAGAATTGGGCCAAAACGATACTAACGACCAAACATATTTATCCTGGTCGTGTGATGACCTAATTTCTAGTAGTCGCATGATCGCCATTGTTATCTTTTCTTTCTCGCCTCTACTTCGATGGACAACCATGGCGCTAGCTGTCTCACTCTACCTGATGGATGCATGGCCACAAATGTGCATTTCCAGCAGGAACAACCGTCCTCTACAACACCAGCCATTCAATGCAATGTGGATATCTCTGTTTGCCACCTCAGCAAACCGGTATACACTTGCTCGCCACTATTTAACCTGGTCGAGAGTGAAAGTTAAGTTACCCGATTCGCGGTTCGACAGGTTTGCTATTCGAGTTTGCTGCTCGCAATTCGCCACTTTTTAGAAGTAGAGTGCGCTGGGGTATACATCTCTAATTCGTAGTCGGAGATCGAGTGCACGAATCTGTCAAGTAACACGCAATTTGTAGGAACCAATGTGCTTTTTATCAACACAGTGTCACATAAGATTCAAGCTTTAAAACACACAAAGACAGAAAATAAGAGAGATGAGGCATGGGCGGCTGGGCCAGCCCAACCCAACAAAACAGTCCCTCTCTCTACCCTCTTACGAGCTCACTGTCTGCCGTGTGCTAACCCCTCTCGCCCTCGCTAACCCTACGCCACCATCCACCGCTAAGATTTCCATTGATAAATGGTGGTGCCCACTACTAACAGTCATGACCAAAGTAAGGTCTCTCTGGAACGTGAGAATTAGAAGGTAAATTCAGGGAAAGTAAAGGAATGAAATGCCACATGCTATGCTTTGCTATCCAAACATAGGAACGACATAACTGATGCATTTGAATGGTTAATTAACAGGAAATAGTATAGGAAATTTGCAGGAATACATTTATATGGGAGAGTGAGTTTAATGGATAGAGAAAGATGGAGAATGCCTTGGACTTCTCAATGAAAAATAACTTGAGATGTCAGCTCATTTTTATTCTACTATGCAATAAGGATGCATTTAATTTTTTTTGACAACTGGAGCCCTATGTTGAAACAACATTTGTAGAAAAAAACTTAAGCGCTAGAATCCTTGGAAGTCCTATTAGAGCCCCTTTGGACTGAATGATTTTCAAAGAAATTTTATAGGATTATAATCCATAGGTATTTTTCCTATAGATCTTTTAGATCAAATGAATGAGAGTGGCAAAATTCTCCTATTGATGCTTTGGTACACTTTCAATTATATGTGATTTCTAGCAAGAGGTTAGACCTCATGAAAATTTTTCTTTGTGTCTTTTTATGCACATTATTTCTTTAAATTTGTTATAAAATTAATGTAAAATATCCAAACAGACCGTTGTTGTGATTTCTATGTTTTAGTGTTTGAGGATTCATTATGTCATGATATATCATAATCTTACTTTTTCTCCTAGTCCTAAACTTATAGAATCCTGCCTTCCTAAAAGGCAAGTCTACAATCCAAATAAGCATGACTAATGCATAGTGAACCTAACGGAGAAGATATACACAATTTGACCTAGCAGCAAACCATATGGTACACTATTAGTTGAAATGGTAGGCCTATTTTGTAAAAGATAAGTGTGGATCAGATGCATGCATGGGCTGTACTACTAAACAAAAATCACAACAAGTTGAAACGTGACATGTCTCTTTCCAAATTAAACAAAATCCCTGGAGTATGGCGAACACTAGAGCCATCGACAATGTATAGACCACATTAAATTATGTTGCATGGGCACAGACCGTCTCTCGAAAACCAAATCGGCCGGATTCATAAGCCACAAGTAGCAACTGGAGTAGTATAATGTGTATCCGCGCGCACATTTCCTTTTCATCGCCGCGTTCCACATGAACACAGGCGCGCACTAGCTTCACAGCGCCCCCTATATATACGCACTACCACTGTACTTCGGAGCTCCACAACCCTTCCGAAAGAAACATACAGCTAACGTGCTAGCTACTGCGAGGTTGTCTACGAGATCAGCAAGATCGATCAGTATGGAGCTGCTGCTGTTGCTCACCGTGCTCCTCCTGTGCGCACGCGGTCGCCTATCTGGCCTGGACCGCCGTCCGCCCGCCGCCGGCAGTCGCGGTGCTACCTCCTGGACTATGTCGGCCACAAGCGAGCGACGACCGCAAGGTGAGCACGGAGGTAGCCGGCGGGGTGATCGAGCGAAGCAGCGCCTCGGCCTGCCCGAGTACCGCTCCTCCTCCGGGTCATCGTCCGCTCTGGCATCGGCGAGGAGACCTACTGCCCGCGCAACATCATCGCCGGCCGCGAGGACTCGCCAACCCACCAGGACGCACTCGACGAGATGGATGCCTTCTTCGAAGAAGCCATCGCCGAGCTCTTCGCCAAGAGCACACTTCAGCCCTCGCGACGTCGACGTGCTCGTCGTCAACGTCAGCATGTTCTCCCCTGCGCCGTCGCTCGCCTCCAGGATCGTGCACCGCTTCGGCATGCGCCGAGGACGTCGCCGCGTACAATCTGTCCGGGATGGGCTGCAGCGCCGGCTTAGTCTCGCTGGACCTCGCGCGCAATGCGCTGCGGACGCGGCCAAATCCATGGCTCTCGTGGTCTCGTCGGAGTCCATCGCGCCCAATTGGTACTCCGGCATCGACAAGTCCATGATGCTTGGTAACTGCCTGTTCCGCAGCGGCGGCTCCGCCGTGCTGCTGACCAAACGATCCGGCGCTTCGTGGGCGCGCAAAAATGGAACTCAGCTGCCTCGTGCGCGCCAACATCGCCGCCAACGACGACGCGCACGCGTGCGCGTTGCAGCGCGAGGACGACGACAGGCGCGTCGGGATCAGCCTAAGCAAGGCCCTGCCCAAGGCCGCCGTCCGCGCCTTCGCGGTGAACCTCCGGCGCCTCGCGCCGCACATCCTCCCCGTATCCGAGCTCGGGCGGTTCGCCGTCTACCTCATATCCAAGAAGCTACTACCCCGCAAGCACGCAAGATCGTCGACGGCGCCCAAGATCAACTTCAAGACCGGCGTGGACCACTTCTGCCTCCACCCCGCGGCACCGCGGTCGTCGAGGCTGTGAAGAGGAGCCTCGGCCTCGAGGACGACGACGTGGAGCCAGCGCGGATGACGCTGCACCGGTGGGCAACACGTCGGCGAGCAGCCTGTGGTACGTGCTGTCGTACATGAGGCGAAAGGGAGGCTTAGGAGAGGAGACAGGGTGCTCATGCTGACCTTCGGGTCGGGGTTCAAGTGCAACAGCTGCATGTGGGAGGTGAAGGGCGACATGGACGACAAGGGCGCGTGGGCGGAATGCATCGACGAGTACCCGCCGACGAGCACGGCCAACCCCTACATGGACAAGTACGGCTGGCTCAAACGACGTCGAAGGCGACACCGTCACTGTTTTGATTCCTGCTCACATATCATCGATCGATCATAACGAGATGTTGCGAGGTTGGAGCGTAAATTTCGTTCATCATGGAAACTGCATAAATTTAGGTACATGCAGAGTGGCGCGAACTCTGGACCAATCAGTTAGCATCATGACCAGCAGCATGGACGTACAACTACGTGCATGTTTCAGTTATGCATAAGCAAGTTTTTAGCTAATCATGTGTGTATTTCCTAGCTAGATCGCATGCTATTGTCTAGCTATATATCCATGTTATTTCATCCAGTACATACATATATATACTGCAGAATGAAGATACATAGCTTACAGACTCGTCACGACGATATGTTATGGAGTTGTCTATTTCTGAGTTGTCTGAATTTTTAAATTTTTTTAAGATGATATGTAATTTTAAGTGACTGAGATTTATGAAAATTTTAAAGTGACTGAAATTAATAAAACCAATATGTTATTGCTTTTATTTTTGAAGATTGTCACTGCTTTTAGGTCATGAACAGAATGTGTACTTCGTATCTGGTTTCTTCTCACATACCTTGAGTAGTATTACTACTCCCTCCGTGCAGCAATACATGTTGTTTTGAGTTTTGATATGGTCTCTAGATTGCAACTTTGACTATTATTTTTCATTAGTAAAAAGTTATAAGATGATGTTATTATGAAAGTATTTTTCAATGGACCAATTTAAATAATTTTCATATAATAATAGTTAAAGAGAAAGTTTGAGTGCACATATTCAAAAACATCGTATATTTCTCAATCGTAGGTAGTATATGACAAATAAACGAAACAAGGAGAGCAGGAGTGGTCTGCACGCACGCATGTTTTCTTCTGGAATGAATTTGGAAGTTGAGAAGGAACGGATAGACGCGCACACCGTTGAGCATGGATAGCTCTGTAGGATTAGTTATCACATAGAACATGAGCGCATGTTCCTTTAATAAAAAGATCGAATGGTCAGTGTTTCTTAAGCGCAAGTAATCTCTATCTATCTTTTCTTTTAACTTAGCGCAGCACAAAAATAAAGGAGTATCAAATTAGCAGTAACCGTTTCTCAATTTACCATTAATGAATTTTTAAGGTCACTTGTTGAGAAGTATGCAATGCATAATTGAAGGTTCTAGAATACTTTGGAGTATTTTAGAGAAAGATATTTTAGAAAAAGAGACTAGAATAAATCATGGATAAGTATGGTGGAAATATTTAGAGAGAACTCTAGAATTATGGAGAATTCTAGAGCAAGATATTTAGGTATCTAGAAAGTTATAAAGTGAGAAATATCTAAAAGATGGATAATGTTGTAGAGAACTCTAGAGAGAAGATATTTATAGGGAGTTTTATAGAGTTTGTATTGTAGGGTTTGGATTGTGCCACATGGCAACAATCTAATGGTATTGTAATCCTATAAATAGGGGTGCCACCTCTCCCCCCATGTAACCTAGTGAGCCACCATGAGTATAAGAGAATACTAGGGAGTGTGTCATGGAGTCTTAGGTAGAGTGGTAGGATAGCCACCAAAAGAGTATTGTATCTAGATTGTGTTAGTGAATAAAAGAGTTCTCTTGTGTAAGTGTGGTCTCCCTGGTGAGTCGCGTAATTCTAGTACTTAGTGCTTGTTGAGTTTTGATTCGACGTGAGCGGCTCGATTGCCCGAAATCACAACGGTGCTTTAACATGAGTGACACAGCCACCCGGAAGCAATATACTAAGTATAGAAGGAAATGTTAGTCGATGTAGAATATGCGTAGGTCCTCATAGTGTGGGTAGTTAAGGGCCACCTCGAGAGAGCCATCCCCAACATCACTGGATCTTCATCTAGATTTCATATCTTTTTTATATAAAGATCGCTAACTGTCGTAGGTACGAGCCTAGACAATAAGAGAGTGGCACCCTCATTCGGTTACGCAGGCCTACGGGGGCGCATGTAGGGACATGAGAGAGAAGATAGCAAGCGCAGCTAGGCCTCACGCAGCGGTTTCGTGTTTCTCTCCCCAAATTAGGGTTTGCAAAAGTGAGAAAGAGGGAAAATGAGATCCCCTCCCTCTTGGCCTTGGGGCCCTATTTATAGAGGAGGTGGAGGTGGAATGAGGAATTTACAAAAGAAAGGAAGAAGGCTGCGTAGGCCTCTTTCTCCCGGTTATGGACCTAGGCACCGGCTCACTCACTTTTAGGGTTGAGTAGGAGCGCGCAGGGGTACAAAGGCCCACCTGGGCATCGCCCTGCTGCTACCCATCGCCGACCCACCGCTGCCTCACCGGAGCGTCAATCGCCCTGCTGCTGCCCCTGGGTTGTGCCGCCGCTTCGTCCGACACCGTGCCGTTCCTGTTGCGAGCCGCGCCGCTCTGGTGCCTGCCTCTGCTTCGACGCCATGCTGGGCCGCGAGCTATGCTGGGAGCCGCTTTGTCCAGCGCCACGCCACGCCGACGCTACCTCTGCTTTAACGCCGTGCTAGGCCGCGAGCCACACTGGGAGCCGTGTCGTGCAGCGTCATTGCTGCGAAGCACTTCACGCCACATTGTCACCGCCGCATCTGCTCCACACTGACGTGTGTAGGGCAGCCCGCAGGGGGGCCACGCTGCCATCGCCGAGCCGGGAGGTCGACTGCGTAGGCGACAGTGAGGGGGCCTGCGTGTCCGGTGGACCTCCACAGTGAGTTGAACCCAGTGGTTGAGCCCCTGCTGCTCGTGATCCGGTGCCACCACAGGCCGGGTTGCCTAGGTGCCCGGGTCTGATTCGGTGTGTGGTTTGCCTAGCCGTCATGGCCCTTGCGCCGCCATTGCTGGGCTAGGCTGCCCGATGGGAGGAGGACACAATCGAGCCTACCGATGCGGGTCCCAGGTAGTGCCGTTGCACCCGCCTTGGCGTCCTTCATCGTTGCGGAGCCTCTCCTTCTGCAGCCTACTCTCCGAGGGTAACAACTTCCTTTTCTCCCTTACATATGTGGTGTGAGCAGGGTGTCATCTCCGTTTTCATTGTATGAGACGTTCAACGTATGTACGAGATGGTCTGTCGTGGCATACATATTCACAATCTCTTTTGAGATGTATCTATTGGAGAATTGCTATCACATTTGATGCAATGCGCGAGATAGGGCTATCGATGGTATCAGAAATGTCGACGTATGTCGCTGGCGGTCGAGGTCGTCGTGAGGGTGAGACTGATGCTCACGCTTATTGTTGTAATTGCTTGTTGCTCAGGTACGGGTATCATTGTCATTCTTTCAGTTGTCGGTGCTACTGATCGTCTACTGATCCATGGCTCCCCCGTCATCCGTCTCCACACCCGCTTCTTCACCGCCCTTGAGGCACTTGAGAGGAGTGCTGTAGGGTGAGGCCGTCACATGTAGGAGGGCACGAGGTGCTGGGTACTAATCCATGGCTCCCCGGTCGTTTGTCTCCCCACCCGCTCCTCCACTACCCTTGAGGCACTTGAGAGGAGCGCTGTAGGGTGAGGCCGTCACGTGTAGGGGCATGAGGTGCTGGGGGAATGGCCGCGTGTCAGGATGGGCGCGTGGGTCGCCTCGACCCGTCTTCAGGGCGTCACGCACTTGCTCGCCTGGAGCTATGTACGGGGGTACGAGGACCCTCCGCAAGGTGGCGCGTGGAGCCTTCCATGGGGAAGCGATGACCCTCCGCGGGGGCGCAAGGACCCACTGCGGGGGTGCGAGAACCCTCCGTGGGAGTACGAGGACCCTCTGCAGGGGTATGTGTGGAATCATCTGCAGGAGCACGAGGACCCTCTGCGGGGGTACACGTGGAGCCATCCGCAGGGACGCGAAGACTCTCCGCGGGGGTGCGCGTTGCCATCCGCCACCTCAGTTGCCTATCTCTCCACTCTGCCCCCACCATGCCGGGTGGACCATGTTGACGCCGAACAGCACATTGATGTCGTGTGGTGCACGCCGATCCCTGATAGCGTGTTGATGTCGAGTGGCACATGTCGACATCGGGCGGACCATGTCAACACTAGGCAGAACATGTTGATGCTGAGTGACACGCGGACGTTGAGTGGCACATGTTGACATCGAGCAAACCATGTCAATGCTGGGCGGGCCCTGTCGACGTCTGGTGGTGAGTTAATGCCGGGCGGCACATGTCGATGATAGGTGGACCATGTTGCGGGGCACGTAGTACCCTGTCTCCCAATAGGAAAAAACTAGTGCACAAGGACGCAATGGAGAGCGCTTTTGTCTCTCCCTCTGATAAAAATAATAGCGCACGATGGCGACAAATACTTGGTTGCTCGATGGCTGTGACATTCGATCGCGCGATGGCGACAAACACTTTGTTGCTTGATAGCAGTGACATCTGACCGTGCGATGGTGACAAAAATTCGATGTATGATGTTGTCAAAGACTAAGTCACGCGATGACGACAGAACTTGGTTGCTTGATAGTAGTGACATCTAGTCGCACGATGGCAACAAACACTTGGTTGCTTGATGGCAATGACATCCGGTCGTGAGATGGCGACAGACACTCGGTGCATGATACCTGCAGTCGCTGGGTGTAAGATGATATTAAAGAAGCGACGCGGGAAGGTGTCAAAGGTGTGACGTATAATGACGACGGTTGTGTTGGGTGGAATTGCTCGACATCGCAATAAGATGTTGTTGGGCATGCAGTGCGATGCGGTAATGTAACAACGGGAGTGTCGTTATGTCATCCCGTTCCTTCACTTTGTGAATGCTTGGGACACATTTGAGGGCACTGGGATTTGGGTAGGCCATGGTGACAGCAACATGGTTAGGAACACATTGTTGTATCTAACTCCCATATAAAAACACTTAGCACGCGAGACACGCTTGTGAGTGCTTGTATCTAGGTTAGGCATGTAGATGGGAGCATTGTTAGGTATGCACTGCTATATCTATCCCCATCCAAAAACATTGAGCGCCTGATAAGGCGTTCGAACATGCTTATGCTTTTGCTCAATATGTACACTTGGCTCGACGTCCCAGGGAGTTATTGTCGCACTACCTTAGAAGAGTAGGGGCACTCTATGCCAGACGGAAGTGGCTCAACATTGCGGGGAGCTATCATTGCGCGACCTTGGATGGAAGGGACACTCTATCCCAAATGAAGATGGCTCGACGTCGAGGGAGCTTATCGTCGTACGACCCCGGAGGGAAGGGATACTCTATCCCCGATGGAGGTGGCTCGACATTACGGGGAGCTATCATCGCGCGACCTCGGAGGGAAGGGATACTCTTATCCCGAATGGAGATGGCTCGACATCGCGGGGAGCTATCATCGCGCAACCCCGGAGGGAAGGAACACTCTATCCCGAATGAAGACGGCTCGACGTCGCAGGGAGCTTATCGTCGCGCGACCCCCGGAGGGAAGGGATACTCTATCCCCGAGGAGGTGGCTTGACACTGCGGGGAGTTATCATCGCGTGATCTCGGAGGGAAGGGACACTCTATCCTGAATAGAGATGGCTCGACATTGCGGGGAGCTATCGTCGCGCGACCCCGGAGGGAAGGGACACTCTATCTCGAATGGAGACGGCTCGACGTCGCAGGGAGCTTATCGTCGCGCGACCCCGGAGGGAAGGGACACTCTATTCCCGACGGAGGTGGCTCAACATTGCGGGGAGATATTATCGCGCGATCCCGGAGGGAAGGGACACTGTATTCCGAATGGAGATGGCTCGACATGGCGGGGAGCTATGAGCTATCCCATATGTCACTGAAGACAAGTGCGTGTTCGGGGTACACTAAGTTCAAGCGTGCGCACAGGCGACACATAGTGTGCAGTCGCTGAAGACGAGCATGGATGATGTCGGTATCTGAGGGCGTGCGTAGGGGTGGTGTTGACGATGAGCCCCTGGTGTCGCCAGGGACGGGCATGGAGGACACCAAGTTCGATAGCGCGCGTAAGGGGCCGTGCTGGCGGCGAGCCCCCTAGTGCGCGTAGAGCCTCCGCGAGGTACACGCAGATTGCGTGGTGGTCCTAGTCATGCTTGGGCTTCTCTTCTTGGACGTTATGGCTTTTCGCTCAGGTCCTCACGGTCGACGCCAATTGTCGTAGGTACGAGTCTAGACAATAAGAGAGAGGCACCCCCGTTCGGTTACGCAGGCCTACGGGGGCGCACATAGGGACATGAGGGAGAAGATAGCGAGCGCAGCTAGGCCTCACGCAGCGATTTCGTGTTTCTCTCCCTAAATTAGGGTTTGCAAAAGTGAGAAAGATGAAAAATGAGATCCCCCTCCCTCTTGTCCTTGGGGCCCTATTTATAAAGAAGGAGGTGGAATGAGGAATTTACAAGTTTGCTATTCTATGGTAGAAAATACCCGGAAGAGGATCTAAACTATTTACACAACATTTAAATGGTATGCCGGCGGTCCGGGGTAGCACGGGGACACCCTCTAACACTAACTCTAACTCTCTTTCTTCTCTCCTTATCTCTCCCGCCGCCGGATCAAGCTTCCCTTTAAACCCTGTGCCTCCAATGATTCTGGCTCTAATGAACGTGTCATCACCGGCTTTGTCTCGACGTGAGCCTCGCCTCCGCTGGCGCTGCCGCATCCATGTCGTCGCTGGCTCCATCAAGTTTGCCGTGTGGCCGAACAAAAGGAAAAAACAAGGATGAAGAAATTGATTTAGCAAGAAAAGGGTGAGTATTGGCAAACTGCAAAACAGTTATCTAACTGTTAATGTTTCCGAATAATAATTGCACCATCCACTACTGATATGTAAATAAACTTCGGAGGGTCGTCCACCCAAACACCTGGTGGCCCTGCATCTCGTCGTCGGATGTTCGTTCTCTGCTGTGTGGCGGTGCGTTCTTATTAGCCTTCACATATCCGTCGATCTTGCCCCGGACATCTCAATTCGCAGTCTCAGCGAATGGTGGGAAGCCTGTCTAGCTCTTCCCTATAGGCACTGACCTGAGAGAGAGATGGTGAGCGATTACCGTTCTCATTTGGTGGGTGCTGTGGCAGAAAAGGAACGCAAGAGTTTTCAATGGCAAATCCCGGGACGTCGACGGGATCTAGTGATGCATTCACCGAGGAAATATCTCTTTGGAAGCAGCCGGAGTGCCGGGTGTGTAGCTGTGCTAGGGTTTTAGCGTTGTATTCTCCCCGTCAATAGTAAACTGCTAACCTTCCCTGTTAGCCCCCAGCCCCCTCCCATGACAACAACTTGCTAATAATTTGTATTGTAACTCATTTCTTGCTTAATACATTGAAAGTAGCGCCGCTGCGTTTCGTGAAAACACAATTCACTTCTCGTGAACAATGCTCGAAGGTTACCTTAGTGAAACTTCTTGCAAGATTTGCACAATCTTCCCAAATCACTGCCGCGCTCTCCGAATAGCCTCCATTGTACATGGTTTTTATTAACTTCAATGCAGTAGGAGTTAATTAAGAACTACCTTGGTCCGATATGGTCAGCCAGCTCTGACCCATATATATATAGCGCGCATGGGCCAAAGCTTCAGCCGTACGTGGCCCCATGCATCCAGCACATGATCCATACATCAGTTTCTCGCCGCCAAGAAGCCACCTTTATGATCGCGGATCTATCAATATCTAGTCATTGCATGCACTTGGCGATCAATCAAGCTGCAGCTACAGCTGCATGCTGAACGTGTATAACAACTAGTACTAGTAGTAATGTTATGCGCGTGCATTTATGTTACGGCGGAAAACAAGTGTTGGTTGGATTTGGATCTAGCCTGGCTGGGCGTCCGGCCGGCCGGCCCACACAAGTCCGATCGACTTGCAGCGTGCACACGCAGCTGCGCACATGGAGCCCAGACGCATTTAACGGCGAGAGAGAGAGAGACAGGCAACGGCACCAACCGAGGAAGTTCTGGGTGCCAGTTGTACCGGCCGAAAGTAGTGCCTACCTAATTGATGGAGTCCCTAAAATCAGAGGGGAAAAAAAACTAATTGATTGAGTGATTGAGAACTCCTGAAAAAGAACAAGAAGAAAAAAAGAAAGCTACGAAGAAGAAAAACGAAAGCTATTATGTAGAACTGACGTGCCTGACATGGTGTAGTACAGACGGGCGAAGCGCAGGACACATCTCCAGCCGAAGAAAGAAAATGAAATATAGGTTTTCCATGGTCGACTGGTTGTCGTCGACTCGTCGTCAAGTAGAGCATATGATGTACAACAAAGAGAAGAAAAAAAGGATTATCTATTTATAAGTTGGTTAAATGTTTTAAAAATCTTAATTGTCTTTCTATGTATTTAGATGAATATCCAACCATCATCATTTGTATCTCACTGTATGTATAACCTACAAACAAAAATTTATAGTAGTATTTCGCTAATGTTACACACTTTTAATATTATTAGTTTACGTTAAATAATGTGCAACTATAAGTGATTCTGATTTAAGAAAATTTGATATTACTTAAAACTATCAAATATATATACAAATGTGGCGCACATAATACCTTTTTAGATAGCTATCTAGGCAGCTAGCTGCATGGTTTAGTTTGGACAGAAATATTAATTGGGCCGGGCTTGGATGCGGCCACCAAAGGGTTGGGTTGTCTACGTCGATGCTTGCCTTCTCCGGGAGCGACCGACGAAGTTGCTATTGGAGCTGCCTCTCAGGATCATTCTACATCCTGTATCCAAAATGAGCTTTTCTACCGTCCTTGAAAACATCCTTAGCCGTTCATGGTACCCCCAATCTGACGGTTCAAATCGCGCAGTACCACCTGGTACTACTGCATCTGTCCAAGTCAGAGGGCTGTGGTACCAACTCGACAGGGGGTAGCATGGTTATTCTGCTACCTCTCTTAGCGAGTCGACCCGCGTTGCCTCCCTCCCCCGCTCCGAGATGAGAAGGCGTGGTTGTGGCCGTCGCTGGAAGACACGAGAATCGACCCCTCGCCTTCTTGCCATCTCGCCCCTCACCTCTGGATTCCAAGCTCCACTGAATTTGCATTCTTGCAAACCTTAGAGCAAGTCGGTTGCTCTGCTTCAGGCAAGACAGCCACTGCCGCCGGCCGGCGACTTCCCCTCGCACTGCGCCCTCCTATTGATGATGTTTTGTCCCTATTTGTGACTACATGATTTTTTTTTGAAGGGAAGAGATGATATTAATTAACCAGAAGGGGTACAATCACGAGCTACCACAGGCTCAATGTCAGTCGGACAACTACCAAGCCAGCAAGCCCTCTGACCATTACGTTTACCAAGACATGCAAGCTCATGACTAACCCTATTCTGATCTCTCGAGATTTTATGCAGCTGAACATCTCTTTCTCCATACAATAACTCCTGAATATCCCTTACCCTATGAGCAAAACGAGAGCGATCCAAACTTCTTGACAAAAGCATTGCAACGGCCTCCGCACAGTCTGACTCCATCAGGATAGGCCTGTCCGTCCACTGGTATGCTAGCACAAGACCCTCACAGCATGCCGGTAGCTCCGCATCTAGCGCACTCGTGCAGCTTCTCAATGAACGGCAGGCAGCAAACAGGATCCCTGATCCCTTATAGTCGCGCAGCACCATGCCAGCACCAGCCAAATTACTCCCCGCATCATAAGCGCCATCAACATTTAGCTTTGTCCATCCGATCGGCGGCGGGATCCAGCTTAGTCGTTCCACCTGTGACACTCTTGCATGGGCCCGAGGGTGAGAAGGTCACCCAGAATAATTCACAACCAGCTTACCTTTATCAAAGTCTGCCATAGGGAATTGCTGTATAGCTAATAGGGAGTCCACGTAGCTGAGAAGAAAACGCTTTGACGCCTCAATAGGGGCTGGCGTTTTGTCATGAGTTAACTCATTATGAATATGCCAGATCCGCCACAGAACCATTAGCATACGCACCCGCTGACCTTCATCTAACTTAGGCAAGACCAGTAAGAGCCATGCCGCCCCCTGGATACGGAGCGTCTCTTCTCCCGGAAGGTCCCAAACTGACGCCATAACATGCCACAAATCCCGAGCATGAGTACAGCACAGGAGAGCATGGTAAGTATCCTCCACTTCCTGTCCGCATATTTGACACATACCATCGCCCACCATACCTCGACTCGCTTTGTTGGCCTGCGTAGCAAGAGCATTAGTAGCAACCTTCCAAGCAAAGATACGTACCTTTTGGGGCACAGGGCATTTCCATATCAGATTCCAATCAGGATTTGAACCATCTGGCCGAGCACTAGAGGCTCCAATTCCCTGACTCCGCAGACACTCCGAGAGGGCTAACTTGTAAGTACTCCTAACTGAAAAGATGCCCTTTTTCTCGGGATGCCATGCAATGAAGTCCTGATCATTCCTCTTGGAGGGGATAATCCTATTAATTGCCTCCACGTCAATTGAGCAGAAATACTGTTGAAGAATGTCCTGTTTCCACGCTCCCTCTGGGGATAACAGATCAGCGACCCATTTTAAACGGCAACGACGCCTCGGCGAGATGGGCCTTAGGGACAGATCACGAGGGATCCACGGATCCCGCCATATCCGCACCTTCGCCCCATTACCTATTCTCCAAATTAAACCTTTCCGAAGGAGCTCCAGACCATAAACAATGGCGTTCCAAGTCGGAGAACCATGCCCTGTAAAAACAGTATCAATTAGATTACCATTAGGATAATATCGAGCTTTGAGCACCTGAGCACATAAGCTATCCGGGGTTTGGATAAGCCTCCATGCCTGGCGGGCAAGAGGGCTTGATTAAACAATCTCATGTCCCGAAAGCCAATACCCCCTTGCATTTTAGGCCGAGTCATACTGCTCCATGAAGTCCAGTGAGTACGTCGCTTACCATTCTCCGCTCCCCACCAAAAATTACGAATCAATCTTGTAAGATCATCACATAAACCCACAGGTAATTTAAAGACACCCATAACATAGGTCGGAATCTCCTGCGCTACAGCTTTAATTAAAATTTCCTTACCTCCCTGCGATAGATAATTCTCCCCCCAAGCCATAAGTCTTTTACTGAGCTTAGATTGGAGGTTCTGGAATTTCCCTTTTGACATGCGCCCCTCCGGTGTCGGCAAACCCAAATACTTGGCTTCAAAAGAGGTTTGATCAACATGCAGAATACTTTTAACATCCTCTTGTACCGCCTGATCGCATGAAGTGCTAAAGAGAATAGAGCACTTTTGTGGATTTATTAGTTGGCCAGTACACGCTGCGAACACATTCAGGACCGCATGTACACAAGCAGCTTGGTCCGGAACAGCTTGGAAAAACAGCAAACTATCATTGGCAAACAGTAAATGGGATATACCTGGAGCGCGCCGGCAAACCTTCAGGGGCACAATTCTTTGCTCCTGCACTTCTCTATCATTGGCAAACTATCATTGGCAAACAGTAAATGGGATATACCGAAACACATTGTGCACATTGGACAACTTCTCCGGCAAAACCAACTGATATGCAACCTCTCCACGACGGGCATCTGATACCACTGATACCACTTCTGTGAGAACCTGGTTTCAACTACCAGATCCCCCTTGTATACATTCTCGTCAGTCCCAGGATCATGCTGACGGTACACAAGCGAAATGAATAACATCACATGTATTCAAGATAAAACATAATTTGAGTACAATATGCCACATGGCTTACAAGGTACTATGTCTTAACGACATTTATTACATCAGAGGCAAAACAGCGGAAATAAAAGCGAAGCGGCTCCATCCGTGCCACAGGCAAATTGACGGAAGCCCACGCGACCTATTCTTCGGGATCATCATAGAAGAAGTCTTCCTCAGCTCCTGCTTCAGCATAATCCTCTGCACACCACCACAAGACACATGCACGGTGAGTACTTCGCGTACTCAGCAAGCCACCTGGCGGCAGATGGTCCTAACATACTACATGCAAGGCTTCACAGGAAGGCTTTAGGGCTTAATTGCGTAAATGCGGTTTAAGTTGAAATATTAGGGTAGATTCAAATGCAGCATTTTGATGTAAAACAATTTTATTATCTGGGGTGTTTTTCATTAGGTGTGGTCCACGACCAACACACTCGAGTAAGGACTCCCGTCTTAACTCGACCATAGGTTCATCAGCAAAGGGGTACAGGGAAATAGCAAGGGGGAGAGGGACAGGTCCTTTTCATCAGAATGAGCCATGTGTTGTCCATAACCGTGGACACGGCTAATCGATTAGTTTTAACTCTGCAGAGTGTGTACACTTTACCCTCACGACACAATCTCGTCTTGTTGCCACTGGCCGTCGCCAGCATAGTACACACCCATCGGTGTACCGGCAGGGAGATTGTGACGAGGTCTTTTAGCTAGATCCCCCTAAGGTGTGACGTGCCCACCGGGTCTGGCCCGGAGTCGAGAGTACATCCCCGCACTCAGTTCCCCCCATCTGTGCCGAGGGTCCTCGTCGCTACGTCCACCCCTTCTGCGGTACGGCATCATCGGCACCAAAGGCTGACTAACCTACTTGACCAAGCCATTGCCCATTTAGCGTGTGGTTGCACTGTGGTCACAATTTCTCCAACTTCAAGACTTCGGCCTTATGCGGTACGGACGACTTATGGTTCCTTTAAACCGGCCTTCTGCGGGTAGGCAACCATCTGCTCCTTCATCACAATGATCCAGCTGCCGCCCGCACCATATTAGATGGTAAGTTTCACCCAGAGTAGAGTAGGAGGAATAGAGAGAGAGAGGAATCATCGGGCATCCGGCCCTAGCTCAGCGAGCTCAACAACAAGTTTCAACGAGGATCATCAATCCGGTATTCATTCCTCCGAGGAGGCAATTCAAAAGCAACCTAGGGATACAATTGAGCATGGCTAAGCATTTCTACTCTATTCAGAATAAAGCCTACTAAACTACTCAGGGTATCAAGATAAAAGGGCGACAAGCGGATATGGTAAAAGTGTGTCAATCGACACGCTAGCTACTGGATTAAAACAGCATGCATGTTTGTAAATAACAAAATATAATGAATTCAAAAATATGGGATCAAGTATGATCAAGAAAAGATGGCATGCCTTCGTTGTAGAACTCTCCCTCTTCAGCTGCTTCGGTCGTCGGGTCGGTCTCTTCACTTCCTATTGACGCAACGCAACGAGCAAAGGATAAATAAACAAACAACTCCAAGAAAGCATTCCGAAAAGCAACACGAGAGAGGAGTCCGACGAAGGTAAGGTGAGGTGGAATGGAACGATGGCGCGATAGCGTCATCGCGAAGAAAGAATGGTCCTCTAGGGTTGGCCATAACCATAGACATATATATATATGGCATACATCCCTTACCGGGTATATTTAATAGATATTCAATTATACA
Organism: Stipa capillata; assembly: GCA_019208055.1. Taxonomy (NCBI): domain Eukaryota; kingdom Viridiplantae; phylum Streptophyta; class Magnoliopsida; order Poales; family Poaceae; genus Stipa; species Stipa capillata. Next base: position 17,071 of record JAGXJF010001432.1, read on the forward strand.
TACACACATACACCTTAGCATGCTAGTAATTAAAATAAAAGGACAAACAATTCGTAATTAACTACAAATAAATATTTAGGTGGATCCTAAATATTTATAATGGTTAATACCAGTAAGAAAAATAGATTATCAACATATAACTAGATTTACACATGCTTTTCTAATATTTTAAAGACTAGAAATTAAGATAAATTGTATTCTCTACTCTTAACATGTACTAACTAAGCATGAAACAACTTGGAACATGTTAACAGTACTGGAACAGTACCAAAAATGATTTAAAACCAATTTCTAATCTGAACATTATTTAATTAAAGCATTTTCTAGCATTTCTAGTGTAACGAATAAGTAGAAAATTACAATTATGATCAATAAATCATGAAATTGGATCAACATGCTATTATACTGATTCCAGAAACATTTCATGTTTACATGTGTTCTGGAAATATAATTTAAGCAATTAAAATCATTTTTCTAAGCATGGAAATTACATTAAAAGCATGGAAAAACATTAATAAATTATCAAAAATGGTTCTCATGACTTTTCAACATTAACATAATATAATATGAATTATTGGGTACTGGACATGCATTTTGAGAGGTTAAAACAGATTTATAATGGACTTATTACTAGAAACAGCATTTAAATAACAATTTAAAAAGGATCTAGAATACAACTTGATTTCTATAGCATTAAGCATTACAGGGAAAATACTTTGGTTGACATGGTAAATTGTCTTTAGGGTTCTCTGATCCTAAACTAAAATTGAACAAAAATAACAGAGAGCATTACTATTTTTAATAATTGATTTAAAGCTCATTTTAATTCTAGGAAATTCTACATTAATCCAAAAATTATGAAAATTTCCAGAACTACTCCTTAGCATACTAATGATCTACAGAAAAAGATTCACTTCAAAATAACTTTCCAGTACAAAGATATCACAAAATTTGCTCAAATTTCATACTAAATTAAATATATTTCAAAATCCGACGGTCGGATTAAAATCTGATTACACCGTTGGATTCGTGGGGACCTAACGATTCCATTTTAATCCTAATATCATAGATCGGACAAGATTTGGATGGAGCCCAAAGATTAGACATAGGATAGGGCTAGAGTTTACTGTAGTAGATGAACAGTACGCGTGAGTACTATTCACGCTACAGTACAGAGGCAAGAATTGGAGATTCAAAGATTAATGTCCCTGAGATTGATGATTATTGGCAAAATTGGTAGAGGGGAAACATTCTTTAGGTTGGTGGGAGGCTACCTCGGGAAGGGATTGAATAGGGGGCTCACCGAGTGCAACGAAATCGCGAAGAGAAAAGCTCGCCGGAGTTGAAGAAGATGGTCGCGGATCGATTGATGTAGAGGATGAAGCTCGCGGATTCTTGCGGAGGAAGATGTGCGCCGGCGTGGGGAAGCTCCTCGTGGCAACGTCTCGGTGTGGGGGTCGTCGGTGTGGCCGGAATTCCTCGCCGGAGCTTCGCCGGAGTTGAAGAAGATGGTGAGGTGGAGAGCAAAAATTTGAGAGAAGAAGCAAAGGAATAAATCATAGGGGAGAGAGGGGTTTTATAGAGGGGAGGAGGGAGAGGAAAAGGCATGAAAATTATGGAAATAATTTCTGCAGCAATTAGGAAATAATGGAGGAAGATTAAGGGATTAAAATCCCAAAATCTCGCGCACTGGAGCGGCGGCGGCGTTTCGTACGCGCGATTTGCGCGGGCCGCGCGCGCGCGCTGAGGCAGCACCGGGCTGCATGCATGCATGCCATGCATGCATGAGGGGCCCACAAGCTTTTATTTATTTAATTTCGAATTAAAACAAATGAGAAAAGAAAATAATTTCAAAACTGATCTAAATGGGCTTCAAAAAATATAAAAAAATTCCAGTAAATCAATTTAGACATGGGGAATCCAATAAAAATATTTTCGGAGCAAATTTTCAAATGATGATTAAATTAAAAATTAAAAACACACTTTTTGCTCTCAAATTAATTCAAAAATTCAAAAACTTGAATTAATTTGAGATAAAAAAACCAATAAAATATTTTTTAACATTTATTACATAGTTGCACATCCTTCTCTCTTAAAAAAAATTTTCAAGCCCGTAAAATTGAGGATGTTACAAGATAGAGGGTCACCTTGGCGTAGACCACGAGACGGAGTAAAGGTCTCCAGAAGATGACCGTTAAGCTTAACAGCGTACTTCACCGAAGTAACACATGTCATAATCCATTTCACCCATCGATCTGCAAAGCCCAGCCTTTCCATTACCGCCTTCAGATAATCCCAATCAACCCTATCATAAGCTTTGGATAGATCCAATTTATACGCACAGAAATTCTGATTGGCGGCCGAGGATTGCTCAATAAAATGCAAACATTCAAAAGCCACAAGAGCGTTATCAGTAATGAGTCTGCCTGGCACAAACGCACTTTGATTCCACGAGATGATATCACCAAGGAGAGGATGTAGACGGTTCACCAAACATTTAGCTAGAATCTTATACAGCACGTTGCACAAACTAATAGGTCGAAAATCTCTAAGATCAGTCGGGGTAGGAATTTTAGGAATAAGCACAATTGAAGTATTATTCACACCATCAGGCATCACATTGGTATGGAAAAACTTACGCACTGCTAGCACAACTTCCTGTTTCATGATATCCCAATTACGCTGGTAGAAACGAGCCGGAAAGCCGTCCGGACCAGGTGCCTTTAAAGGCCCAATTTGGAAGAGTGCATCTGAAATCTCCTCATCCGTGAAGTCCTTACATAGTTGAGTATTCATTTCCGCCATTACCTGCGCATCAAATAGATTGGCCACCTCATTAGGATTAAGGGAGTGATCCTTTCGGAACAGCTCCTGAAAAAAACGTTGTAGCCAAAGTTCCTAGTGCAGAAAACTCAGACACCCAAGAACCTGTACTGTCCTTAAGCCGTTTAATAGCATTTTTCTTAGCTCTCCAGGTTGCACGACTATGGAAATACTTCGTATTTCTATCCCCCTCCCTCAGCCAATTAATCCTAGACCTTTGCATCCACAGCATTTCTTCGCGGTAAAGCAATTCGTTCATCCGGTCAGTGACACTTCGAACCTCCTTATGGGATGCACCAGTCAGAAGCAGAAGCTCTAACCGCTTCCTAGATTGTTCCAGCTCACACAGGACATTACCAAATTTCTCCTTACTCCACGACTGCAGAACGTGCATCATATGAGCTAGGCCCTTATTAATTGAATCAAGGTCAGACTTATCTCCTAAACTCTGCCACGCCTTTTGGATAACTTCAGGGAGGTCACTAGCACGTTCCCAACAAACTTCATAATGGCGGCATCGAGTACGGGAACTTACCTTCGGCACAGACTCAATAGTTATCATAATGGGACAATGATTAGAACATGTCGATACCAAATGGACCACTGAAGTTTGTGAAAAAATATCACGCCATCTATCATCAGCCACAGCTCTATCCAGGTGGACTCGGACATTACAAGGGCTTCTACGCTTATTATCATAAGTGAACGGCACACCCTCAAAACCAAGATCATGCAGCTCACAAATGGAAAGCGTATCACGAAATGCAGACATCAGGCGCTCCGACCGCGGAGTATTAGAAAAGTGCTCAAACGGCCAAAGGGCCTCATTAAAATCCCCGACAACCAACCAGGGCAGAGAAGACCGGGCCTTCAGGGAACTAAGCAGCTCCCACATAAGATGCCGATTCTCTGCACGCGGCTCACCATAAACACAAGTAAGACGCCACAAGGGCCCATCTGGGGAATTACGCACATACGCATCAATATGCCTCGCATTCATAGATTGAATATCAAGGTACATGCTATCATCCCAAAACAGAGCTAAACCGCCACTAAGCCCTTCACAACTAACACCAGCAAAACCATTAAAACCTAAGCGACGCTTGAGACGACACATCTTATCTACTGTTTGACGGGTTTCACACAAAAAAACGATACTGGGACGCTTGCCTTGCATTAAGGCAAGAAGATCACGAACTGTCCGAGGGTTCCCAATTCCTCGGCAGTTCCAGCTCAAGCAAAACATTACTCCTGACGGGGCGCCACAATTGGCCCTGTCAGTTGACCAGCAGCCCCGTAGCTGGTTGCTTCCAAATTGACATCCCTCATCCGAGTATCCCACCGCCCATCATGTCTTGTAAGATGCACCCGCCCCTTCTTGAGAACTCCACCATGATCAGCATCCGTATGAACAACTAAGGCAAGAGAATTAACCTCCACTGGCCCGGAATTTCCTGATGCTCGGCCGAACGCTTCCCCAGCACCGATATGTCGCCAGACATGAAGGAGGTGCCCTGTGATTCCAGATCAGAACCCATATCACGCAAAGCATCTATCATCTCTGAACTGTTCATCCCGCCGGAACCAAGGCGTACAGGAGTCCCAGTAAAACGACTACCTCCGGCCTCCTGCACAGCCTGCCCGCATGTAGGGGGAACAGCAACAATCTGCAAGCCTGGAGCCGAAGATTCCCAGGTTTGCTTCAGCGATTTCACCAAACTGCCGCTCGGAATAGCAGCTACAACGTTCCCAGCATCTTCCGTCCCAAGTGCATGCATGTCTGGCTGGCCACTGCAAGTAGCATCCGATGGAAACCAAATTTGTTTTAGAACCCTAGTACTTACCAGACGAATCAATGTGCATAGCAGTTGCAACATGGACCTCTTGAACCTTCGCCGCTAACTCTTCCTCAATCTCCCGAATTCCCTGACCATCCTCCCCATTGTCTACATTGCGTGAGTCCGCCTGCTCTGACAAATTCCCAGCTTGTTCCCGAGATAGATCATGATCCTGTTGCCTGGAGTTCATGGATTCCGTGGAGCCAAGTGGTCCTCCAAACAAATTCCGACGAACCGAAGCTCCAGCTGCTGGAACCACACCTTCACGGCGATCAGTCTGACGAAAGGGGGAACATCGCATCTTGTTATCCAATTTGCGTGATGGCTCCTTCCTCCGTTTCCTACTACATTCATCCTCATCGTGCCCCATCAAACCACAATGAAAGCAGAAATACGGCACACGCTCATACTTCAGGAGAAAGCTGCGGATCTCCTGATTCCCGCGATGTCGCACCCTGATATCCACTGTAGGTTGCAATGCCCGCTCCGCAGGCCAGTCAATACGGATCCGAAGAAAGCGGTGTCGCGCACGCCCATTATCAGCAACATCTACTTCGCGAACTCTCCCAAATTTCCCCCCCAGCTTGTGAGCAAACCTTTTAGTCTGCATATCGAGCGGCAGATCATAGACACGGACCCAAAGCGGCACCGTGTCAAGCGGAAGTTCAGAAAGCTGGGCATCACCGTGAAGAGCAGTAACCAGAAGAGCATTACCACGATGGAGCCATGGCCCGCCTCGGATCACATGATTGAAATCCCCTTCGGAAGCAAACGACACGATGAACACATTGTCTTCCACCTTCGAGTACGACATCTCCATGCGCAACTGCCAGGCACGCTTCAACTCAGTAAACATTATGCCCGCCACCGCCGATCGGGTTGAGTAGTATCTCGCCAGCACCGTCCACTTCCCCGCCTCCTCCGTCTCTTCATCAGCAAGTTCAAAATCCAAAATTCCATCCTCCACCACCACCTCTGTATCACTCTCAAGAAAAGCTTCAGGTCCCCGATGGTGACCCATGACCCGCCCGTCCAGAGTTATGGATTCAGTCACAATTGTTGCCGCCAATTCCTCCCTCGCTCCGGTCGCCAAGGCAAGCACTTGCAGATCCGCCCCTGTTGACGATCTCGTAGCCATGGCACCAGCAGACGGCTTCGGGTGGGTAGCTGCCTCACCGGCGGCCCCTTTTTCGCCCCCACCGCCCGCCGAGCCAAGGGACTTCGAGTTCGTCACCATCACACAATCACCCGGATCGAAAACTCGCTGTTCTCACCAGCCAATCTGCTGAAGCCCAAGCTTGATGCTATCTCCCCTGCCCCTCTCCCTTTCACCTTTTAAAGCGATCTGATGCGCGCCGTGCCCTCTGCTTCCGCCCTGGAGACGGACTCCCTGCGGCGTACGAACACCCATAGGACTCACAACCCAACCCAAAATCGGATCGGAGACAAACTCCATCCTTCCCCAAATCCAGAAACCGAGTGTGCCGCTGAGTCGCCCCAGCCGCCACGAAACCCTAGATCTCCCTTTTTCTCCTTTGCTTAGTAGTACTTATTTTTGTGACTACGTGATTAGGTGAACCATGAGCAGTGATTTCTTATTCTCTTAGTTCTTTCCACTATGATTGGATTTAGGAATTTGGGATTTCTTAAATGTGCGGGTTGCAGGATTGGCAAGGCAAGGGACAAGTCACTAGCTTCTGTCGTAGATTGGTTTTAGGCTAGCTTTTGAGTTCAGCACTCTAGTGCAATTGTTATTTAATTTGAACTGGTAGCGAAAGCCTTACACAAAAATTTTGGTAATAAAATGATGTTATTTTGTTGCGTCAGTAACTTAATCTCTTGAACTCCCGAGTCTAAAGATGACTGGATTTGGAGCGGCGGGAGCGGAGGTGCAGTGGAAGGGGCATGAGGCGGAGGAGAAGGTTGCAAATGCGCCAGAATTAGAGTTGCATGGAGCGCTGACAGAATGTGCTGGTAATTGAAGGGAGAGAGATCCCGAATGGTGTGCGGTTGAGGATGTAATCCCGTTAGTGACAATTTTCTATCGTACCCCCATTGAATGCACGGTCAGATTTCACCGGTACCTTTCTTAAAGTGGAGAGGTAGTGGTATCTCTTGGTACCTTCAAGGACAGTAAAAAGAGTCATCCAAAATCATTACGTGTTGCACGGCTGTTGAGGAGGCTGAAACGTTGGCTTGTTTGGAAGGCTTGTCTATGGCTAATGAGCATTTTCAGTGCCCAAACTGTGCTTGAATCTGATTGTAAATCAGTTGGGAATGCCCTCATGTGCGTGTCCCATGGTAAAGCAATCTGGAGCTCGTTGATCATGGATGCGAAAGCAATTATGCAACTTTTCCCTGAGGTCTGAGTGGAGAAGGCTAGGAGAGATGGCAGTAAAATGGATTATGCGTTAGCAGAGAGACGGGAGTGTGATTTTGGGTTCTCAATGTATCTCCTTGAACTTTGTTTTGTGGTGAACGATTGCAATAATTGTGATGTTAAATAGTACTAACAAGGTATCCATGTGTTGCTACGGAATAATAAATAAATGTATAGACATATTGACTAAAGAATTGTTCTATTCCGCGAACACAACGAGCGTTAGAAAATGTAGGTATCTTCCTTCCTGCTTCCCGCCTCCCAGTGACCAACATGAATCCCTTTGACTCCCTTCCTTCCATGTCTCCTACTCCACCTCCATCCCCATCACCCGTGTTGCGTCTTCTCCAACTTTTGTGACTTGCTATGCTTGGTCGATATCGCTATATATGACGGTTAACGAGACCTTCGGTGCTCCAAGGTTTTAGAAGGATAACGAAAGGAGGGCATATGCCAACACAACATGAATGCCTCTACATTTGGTACTACGGCTACATTCTTCTTGAACGACAACAACTGGATGTGCTGCCCATGTCGGCTCCACCTCTACCTCCAGCCACTTCACCTCTTCTGCGACATGTTCACACCAATTAGGACCTCTGATTCGTAAGTTTCCAAAAATGCAGGAGTAAAAAATACTGGATTGGAAACTATATGAATTGGTACTAAAGGGTGTTTGATTGCACACGGTATGAAAAATGTAGGAACTCATGGACATAAATTAGCATATTAGGAGTTTTTCTAAGATGTTTGAGTCAATAGAAAATTTCCTTTTGAATTGAGCACAATGTGACCCGTGGGAAGAATTCCAAAGATATCTAATCCTACAAATCAAACAATATCTATAGAAAAAATTCATAAGTATGGAAGCCCTAAAAAGTTCCTTCAAATCAGAGAGGCCCTTATAAATATCGTTGATCAAATAGATTATTAATCCTACGGGGAGAAGGATACGCAAATATGCCGCATCATATCAGCTCCTTAAATTGTCAACTTCTGAAGTAAATATAAGTGGGCCAACTAGACATGTCAGCACTTTTCCTTTTTCTCACTTATGTGACTACAATCAGGACATCATGGAGCTTACAATAGCACTGACTGTCACCGAACTGATCTAAAAACAATTAGACTTAGTAAATCAAAGAGTACTTCAATAATTCACTATATAAATAGAACATCTCAATGGCGGTTACAACAGAAAGTCTAAATTGTTTTAATTCACTTGGTCTAATCTACAAGCATCTCATTTCTTCTTCCTTTCTTCTTTTTGGCTACAACATCACTATTACGCCTGGCCAAATTGCTGGTGATAACACCCATTACATCAATGGGAGACCCATCCAGCCACAAAGCTTGGCTATCATGGTTTCGAACAGCCATCACATTAACAAAAACAAAACACAATTCAAACACTACGAACGAAACCTGAAGCAAAAAGTTTGCTTTGCGGATAAGAACAATGAGTCAAGCAAAGTCGTAATCGTTACCAGATAAGGCATATTTCCGCAGTCTCAAAAACTACTTTTCCCATGGACAGATCGGTAGCAGCTCAGATGAATTACAACAAAGCTTTAGCATGTAAAGCATTATCCTTTTCCAAGCACAAAACTCTATAAAATCATACAAGCTAAAGGTGGTAGCTAAGGGTGGCAACGAGCCGAGCCGAGCTGGCTCGAGCTCGATAAATTTCGAGCCGAGCCGAGCTAGGATCATTGACACAAACGAGCTAGAAACGAGGCTCGAGCCGAGCTTGGACGAGCTTCGAGCTGGCTCGAGCCGGCTCACGAGCCTCCAAAATTTTCAGTATGACCTTTTTGCAAAACAAAAATTTAGAAATATTTTACACATAATTCAGCAGAATAATAAGACAATTTCAAGTATAATTTCAACAACATATAAACTTTATATAAGTCCACAACCCATAAGTCAAGCACAATCCATAATACATAATAGGATCATGCAAATATGCAATGATATATATGGCATTGGAAATATTTTAGTAGGAAACTTGAGTAATGAATAAAGAAGTTAAGAAATGCATACATGTTAGACATATACAGTAGATTTGTATTGCTCACTGCTAAAAAAAAGAAAGACTTGTATTGCTCATGTAATAACATATGCCGAAATAAGTTTAGTATTTAGCACATATAAAATAATACTCCATGGCTAGCATAAAGTTCCTTTTGAAAGAAAAACAGGCTCCATATCACCTGTTTCACTAACTAGCTATTCCAGTACTAGCTAACAAGATTAGCTAGCTAACATGAACTAGATTCGGAAGATATATAAGGAAGTAACACTATTTCAAAATGTACTCTACAAATATCTCAAGTAGATGAATATTAACAGGATATTCGGCCTCATCAGAGGAGGGATCGTTTGCTGGGAAGTGCATATTCGAAGAACCATCTTCTACCATGAAAGCCATTTCATCGAAAGTAGCTTCTTCTTGATTGAAGCTTCCTGTGCAGTTACCATCATCTTGCAGACTAGTAGACACCCATGAAATCCCACACCAGGAGCTCTGAAGCACCATCAGCATCGGACGAAGAAAATTCATTCATATGACTCAACTTGGTGCTTGCATGTGCTGGAGGTTGATTCTATTCACCCTCATCTAGTTGGTTCGTTAGCAGTTTGCAATGTGGATTTTGTTGCTTGTGGGGAGTTTCATACTTGTGCCGTGACAACAGCTGGGGAACTATATACCTTCAGTGGTTGGCCACTGGGGAAGGCCGGAGGCACGAGCTCGGGCCGCCACTCGTCGGCGGAAGCTGGGAGCGTGCGTCGGGGAGGCGACGGGCGAGCACCGGGAGCCGGGGGAGGCGGGCACCTGGCGGTGGAGGCCGGATGCCGAGGCTGAGGAGGTGGCAGGCTGGCGGCTCACTGCTTGGGCCGTCGGGGGAGGCGGATGCCGCTGGGGAGGCACCGCATGCTGGGGCGGTCGCCGGAGGCTGGGGCCGTCGGCGTCGAGGGAGGCTACCGGCGCGCGGCGGCCGGGACGGAAGCACTGGAGCGGCGGCGGCAGGTATGCGGTATGCCTAAGCCCTTAGGGCATGCCGCATCTATAGGTTGCTGGCCTACCGCCTGCCTTGGGCCGAGCCAAACGAGCCAATCGAGCGGCTCGCGGGCCAGCTCGGGCTCGGCCCGTTTAACCACCGAGCTAGGAGGGAGGCTCGGGCTCGGCCCGTTTGAACACCGAGCCGAGCTGGGCCGGGCCGGGCCAACGTGAGCTCGGGCCGAGCCTCGAGCCTCGGGCTTTTCTGCCAGCTTGAGTGGTAGCTGCACACAACGCATTCGTTCGCCTCAACAAAAAAAAATCTAACTTAGGGGAGATAACAAATAAACATCCTTTTACATGAGGACAACATCAAGGTCAGAAAATAGTGCCATAGTTGGAGGAGAAAAATCACCTTGTTCTTCTTATTCACCAAACTTCTCCTCTAGGTTATTCTTATTATCTTCATTCTGAAATATGCAGAACTCATGCTATGTTAACCAAAAATCATAAAATCAAAGTTGGAGGACCACAAAGACAAAATTGATTTTGTTCACAAGGTAGCTAGAGAGAAAAAATCACATTGTTCTTCTTCTTCGCCAAGCTCTTATCATAGCTTCTTCCTCTTCTCTTTCTCAGATCTGCACACATCGTGTTTATAGAAATCTTAGAGATCAAAATCAGAGGGCTAGAGGATGCAAGAGATAAAGAGAGAGGATGACCTTTTAGAGATTGTAGATTCGATGCATGTGGCGCCCATCGTGAGGAGGATCCGTCGGAATCCGAGAGCAAGAGGAGGTTGGTGCAGAGACCCATGGGGGAGCTGGCGAGAGCGATGTTGTAGGTGGTGTTCATCGATAGCGAGTGAAGTGTCAACCTGGGGACCGTCACGGTGCAGCTGTTGCTGGGGGCGTCTCACCGCAGCAGATCTCGACGAGGGGACCAACCTCGCAGCCGTCGTCGCGTGCGAAGGCTTCGGATGCTACCTCCTCGTCGTGCTCTGTAGGTCTCGGCGCGAGCGTCCGAATGGCTGCTCCCGGTGCGAGAGGAAGGCCGGCAGCACGCCCTTGGAGCCACCCGATGGTGGATAGGACCATCCTGAAGCGCCTCTCGCTGACGGATTTGGTGTCCCTGGCCGCTGCGGCATTCCCTGCCACGTGGGTGATGTTCAGGGCCTAGGAGTACGAGGTGCGTGTGGCCGAGGGCGAGCGTGGCAGTGGGGCTAGGGCACAAGAAGAGGCGGTGCAAAAAGGAGATGAGGAGGAGAGAGGTGGCGGAATTTATAGCGGAGGCGGGGCGTTGGGATGGAGGTCGCGAGCAGCGAGATCCGCGGCTGCAGTTGCTGCCGGTGCTGCCATTTTCAGTGGTAGGCTGCCCCACTTAGAAGAAATAGGGGATGAGAAGGAGGGGGGCCAGGTTGGTGCTGGGCCTCACAGTGGGCTTGTGCAGAAGAGAAAAGGCAGGCTAAGCCCATAAACAAGGAGAAGAGGAGCGGGCTGGGCTCAGGCGGGAGAGAGAGGGCGAGGTGGGCTAAGCCAATCTTGGCCCACTGAGGAGAAAGGAGTGTGGATGAACCATGATGAATCAATCACCATCAACTCAAATATATATAATAGTAAAGAATATTTATCACTTTTCCTTAAGAGTTGTGTGACAAATCAAAAATTTTGAAAAGTCTTAAAATTTGAAAACCTCATATGGGCCGAATTCTCCTTCCTCAGCCCATTTCCAAATCCCTCGGCCCAGTTCCATCTTCTTCCCGTTCTCCCCGACGCCGTAGCCAACCACCCCGTCGCCCGCCGTTTTTCTTCGCGCCTCCCGAGAAACCGGCAACGACGCCACGCCGTCCGACCTCGGCAGCAACGCCTAGTGGACCCGCCTTGTCCCGTCGCCGCGCCCGAGGCCAGTCCACGCGTCGCCGATCTTCTTCCCGCGCTGCGCCTCTTCTCTGCTACCGCTCGCGCCACCTCGCTCCCGCCTGCCTCACCCGAGTGCCCCGCTTGCCACGCCAGCCTCGCCGTCGCCACGTCGCAACTCGCCTCGAGCTCCGCTCCCGAGCAGCGCCTCCTCCGCTCGGCTATAAATCGGCAATGCCGAGCTCCACTGCCCCCCTTCTTCCCCCCGCACCACCTCTCCCAATCCCGCCGCTCCTCCAAAACCCTCTCCCTCTCCGAGCTCTCCTTCGTTTCCGAGCACCTCCGTGGCCTTCCCAAGCATCCTAGAGCTCCTCTCCTCTCGTTCTCGAGCCCAATCCACCTAGCCGCCGTCGCCTCCATCTCCGGTGAGTGAACCCGAGACCACCCCGCCGCCGCCGAGCTCCCCATTTTCTCTCCCTCTGGCTCCCGAACAACTCCTCCTCCTCCTGAGCTCCTCCGCCACCTCTCTTCCCTCTCTGAGCACCGGTGAACCCGCCGTCTTCCTCCCCCTTCCCTCCCCATCTCCGGCGAGCTATCCGAGCCGCCCCTCCCCGATGCTAGCCAAAACTCCCACGGCAATGCCCCTTTTTCTTCACAAAAATGGAGTTCCCACCCTCTGTAGCACCTCCCCGACCGACCAATTTGGTCCGGCGAGCACCGCCGGCGAGGAATTTCTCCCCGCCACCGGCGGCCACCGCCCCTTCCCTGTTTCTCCCCATCCGGCCGACGCCCTGCCCCTTTTTCCCCTCCTCTAAACAGGCCTCGGCCTTTTCTCTCTCCAGGCCGCCGGCCTTCTCCCCTAGCAGGTCGGCCCACTTGGCACCCCTTCTCTTTTCTTTTTATTTCTTTTCCTTAGCAGGCCGAAGCCCAGCAAGAACCCATTAGCAGCCCGATTAGTTTAGGATTCTTTTTCTTTTATTTTATCCTTTTCTGCAGGGCCTAAAACCCTAACCCTAATCTGAGCCCAACCCTAGCCCAAATCCAACCCAACCCCAGTCCATTCCAAGCCCAATCCGAAAGCCCTAGTGGGCCCAATACCTTAGCGAGCCCGGGCCCCACCTGTTAGGCCCGAAACCCTAAAAACCTTAAAATATACCGTTTCGATCGTTTCGACGACATGGTTCTATTTTTGCTATCCATAAATCCAGATTCTCACTTATTGATCCCCAAAACCCACAAAAACTTCTATGCCTCATATTCCGACTCCCCGTCCGAAAACCCTAACTCCGATCCAACCATTTCCTTCAACTTCTCGGCATCCCGGTTCCAATCCTGCACTCCCCTACACCTGATTTTTAGTATTATTTTCAATTAATATGCATTTTGCTCCCAGCTCACATTCGTCGAGCCCAGACTTATGTGTGTATGTTTGTTTGGATTTTTTTGCAACTAGGGAACGATAGTAGCGACCCGACGCTCGAGCAGGAACTCGACGGTGAAAATCTTCGCGAGGACATCGACCAGAACAACTACGGTGCAGTAGGCAAGTCACATTCCTTTGTCCATGTTGAACCTAATTGCCTGATATTTATTGTATTACTAGTTTAGCTAATTATTTTTTGCATGTTAATTTAGTACCGTGATATTTTTGAATGACATGACGATGTAGCTAATACCTACCACCCCCACAGCCCAGTCAATTTTTGTAGGCCATATTCACCTCGAAACCCTAGGATAGAAATGAGACTATCAGTATCCTTCACCGGCGTTAGAACTCAGGCTAGATAACGTTTAGGGATAATTGTTAACCCTAGTTAAACTCGGAGAATGTGGTTTCTTGAAAGGAAATTGCCGACGATAGGGGGACAGAGAAGATGGGGCCTTTCACGAGTTGATCGTGCCGCCATATCCCTAGTCGTGGAGTAAGGAAAATCGGGAGGATTTCTTTGCTCATGGCAGATAAGGATACAACCCTTGTGCGTAGTAAAAAACATAAGAACCGCTCAACCACATGTTCGACTTGTCAAACCTGGCCTAGTAAGTTTGCTCTACCCGCTGAACTTCTACAGACCGGCTTGCCGTCCCACTTCTTTGGGAGGCCCGCAGAAGCAAATATGGTGATAGGCTACTTGGTAGGGAATCACAACTGGAACTCACTCGACTCCCGAATCGCGTAGTTGACATTGGCCCGTCGGCTCTCGGGAGGGCGAGTGATGAAAGTTCCTAAGTAGAAGCTTCAAAGATAGAGTAGATAAAAAGCTTTGATAGCCTACCTCTGTCGACACACCAAAGGGGCGTGTGTATGACTGCAGTGACGTTAAGAGATACGGCGATCATGTGGGTAAAGCTGAGCAACTCTGCAGAGTCATATCAAATGGTATTCGAATACACCGTGTTCTCGGTTAATGGAACTGTGTTTAGAGGTGATTCTCGTTACGAAGCACAAGTAGATTTTTGTGATGGCATTTGAAACTGTCGTTGACCTGGCAGGGTTACTTAAACTCAACGCTTATTCTCAAAACTGTTTTAACAAAGGAGATTTGAAATGTTAAGGCGGAGACTAGGGCTATGCATCCACCAAATAATATGTTAAAACCCTATACCCCTCCTTTGAAATCCCATGCATGTAGTTATGTAGATTAAATTTCCCAATGCGGTTTGCTGAGTACGTCGCGTATCCATTACTGCACAATACATATAAGATGCGCAGGACACTGAGGAAAGTCCCTACGAAGAAAAATGTTTCGATGGAGACGACAACGAATTTTAGGTCTTATCCGTGCTCTCGGCGCCTGTGGTTTAGGTCTATTTTTGTAATGTAAATTTTGGGTTCAAACGCCCCAGTCTAATGTATAAACTAAGCCGCTGCCAAACTTATTTTGTTGTGATGTAATATAATCTGGATGTTTTAAACGCTGTGCTGATGTTGTATCTGTACCACCCATGCAATTGATAAACATTCTGGGCAGTTGCGGGTAACACGTCACGGCTCCGAGAAATGGGGTCGTGACAAATTGAATTATTAATTGGGCGAGACTGAACTGTGTCGGCTGCAAATATACTTGCCAGTGATTGAGATTGCTAAATTGTTAGTTACGCCATATGCAGATGTTTTCTATAGATGATCGCATGAACTGAACATGAAGACCCAACCAAAACTTGAATGAGAAAAGGATATCCCGAAAATCATCGGGGAGTTGAACCCGACGTGAATCAAACACGCAACCTTCTGATCTGGAGCCAGACGCGCTACCATTGCGCCACGGATCCGGTGTCACGGAGATAACTATACCTTTTCTTTATCAGTTAGCTCAATGAGTACACTTCAAAATCCACCAGAGCAATACATGCTAGTGAGTATTGGAGGCGAGTGTGCTCAAAAAAGTTAAAAAGTATTGGAGGCGACTACTGCCCCCGCTAATGATAGGAAGCGGCGGCATCTTACTCCTCCGGGCCTATGTTAAAAACTAGCCTCCTAGTCCTCTCGCCACGAGCCCATATTAGGAATCGGCCTCTTAGTCCTTCCGTCGTGGGTCCATGTCAGAAAACACGTCCACGCGTCTCTCGTGTGCTCCCCAGCAGCCCAACTTGTTCTTGTACATTTTGAGTCGTAATGCATGTCTAGTTTATACATGTACATAAAAGACTAGCTCAGTTAAGCAGCAAACAACGACATGAATTGCAACTATTAGTTAATACTAATACTGGTATCACACATTAATACATGGAGTTTAAAACATCACGAAGCCAAATTTACAAGTTTAAACATAAACATTTCGATAGAGGCAAGCCAATACTATGTATGTTGAATAGAAGGGTTAATGTTATCCTTATCACTGACGCTACTCAAATCTGCAAATCTGCATAGGACAATAAATATATCACTATTAACACATCAAGGATGAATGAAAGGGGTTAATGTACTATACAATTATATCCATGTATTAGCGACAATAGTTTCAAGCGAAAGCATCAAGTCGCATTCAATGAGGCCTGAGAGAAGTATCATTCTTGGCACATGTACATCTTATCAGGTTATTGGATTACGATTATCATATATAGAATTATCATGAATTTAGTTTACAATTATCAGTGGTATACAAACTAACACATATTTAAAAGTATGAGAGAAGTAAGCTTTTCAGCCACATGCACAAGTTATGAGGTTATTGGATAGCGGTTATCATATAGTTTTGACTCAATAACCGTTAGTTTAGTTTATAGTTACAGTGGTGTACGTACTAATACATATATAGAAGGATGAGAAAAGTAACCTTTTAGGCACACGTACAAGTTATGAGGTTGTTGGATAACGGCTATCATATAGTTCTGACATAGTTACCATGAATTTAGTCTATAGCTCTCATGAAGATACAAAACAAAGTCGCCTGGTCGCCCACCGCCCGCATTCCTTCACCATCATCACAGATATATTCATGGGAGCACCATTGTCCATCTTCCACATGGATGAACCACTTTGCTCTCCCCTGTCCTCCTAGAGATCTAGCTAGCGCCTACAAGATCGGGGCTCCACTTGCACCAGACAAAGGGGAAGGTGGGGCTCTAGAGGGTGGCGAAGGAGGGGAAGGGTGAGGGGAGGACAAGAGTAAGGATATACCACCACAGTCTGCGGCGACGGTGATGGCAGCATAAAGGTGAGTGAGACGGAGGAAGGGAAAGAGTAGCAAGGAGAGAGCATGTGGTCAACTCGTGTGCTTGGTGAGGAGAGAGGAATGAGCCGTGTTGTCGTGTTGGTCGAATGAGGAAATTGCTAGAGTGGCAGATCGAATGTGCAAGAAGCATCACCGAATAAGACTAGCAAGGGCACGTGGCCCGATTGATTTTCCTTTTTTTTAATTTATGACCTAGTATTGAATTGTTCATTGTATATAGTCGGATGGTATCGTGACTGTCCAGTAGCATGTACCGTAGGTCTGTGGAGACATGATCTCGCAACCACAGAAATCTCTATCCTAGATGGTTCAAGGAAGTCATTGTAGACGGTCTTTTTTTGTGATTATGAGTCTGAGATTTGAAAATATCATCCTAGACGGTTGTTGAGAACTGTCTTTGATATGTTTTTAGACCTTAGAGAAAAATCAAAGCAGCCGAGCCGGCTGGCTGCAGCGGTGCCGACACCGCTCCCTCTTCCATCTACTTTCTTGTCACCGGCAAGGAGGAAAGCCGCGTGAGACGGGGTGACCCGATCTTCTCAATAGAATTGATGATAACTAGTGTTTGCTTGATCAAAAACACTCAACCGCATACAACGTGTCAATGCATAGACTTATGACTCTTTAAGAAAATTCGCTGAACACGCACTGAAGTGATCGTCGCTAGCTATAGAACGGTGATCATGAAGTCCTCAATTTCCAACAGAAAAACAAATTTGACTTTAATCTGCAGAAATCGAAACATGATATCGCCTAATCATTCTCTCTGGTCCTCGTATGAACCGTGAAATAGAAGGATAAATAATTTAGTAATCTCTCAATCTCTGAATGTTCAAGCGTTGTCCTATTTAAGCTCCCGGTACAAGATATTTAAAGCGGTTTCCATAAATAACTACCTAAGTGAATTACAACCGGATAGGCAAATTCGCTTCGTTTGGCACGCAGGCCAATCTCCTTTTTTCTGTTTAAAATATTCCTAACCTCTTGGACCAAGCCACGCGTAACTCCTTGATAGATACGAATCCTTGTTTCCTTTTATATTAGCGCGCGCACCGTTTTCCTTGCATACGGTGGCTGGCTGGCTCCCTAGCTTGCGCGTGCATAACTATGGCAGCCGCGCGCCATTTCCCCTTCAGCGCGCCACCATGATAATAGGCACATCGCATAGTCAACGAAGGATCTCGCAGCAATGTGCCTCCGACATGACACATATCTAAGTGAAAATAGAACAAACGACTTAGGTAGTATAAATTTTTTATTAATTCATTTATCATATTCGTTAAGGGTTAAATTCACCTGTTCTTTTAGTTGTTTTACTCAAGCTCGTGTAAGTGGTCTTGTCGGATTGCTTGTGTAGCTTGATCAACAGTTGGAGAAGACGGTGATAAGCTAAGGATACCCTCAGCACCATGGAGGCCGCCGACTCCCTCCAGCTGTCATGAAAAGGCACGTCACACTGAAAGGCCAACCGCAAGGAGCAAACAAATCAGATGAACAGACTGCAAATACAAGAAAATCGAAGGAACAATGGTTTGAAATCCTGGCTTGTCGTTATGAATGGCAACCAAGGACTAGGTGGGAAGGGAGGAAGAAGGTGAGGGCTCACTCCATCCCCACGCAGTGATGGGCTAGGGTTGGGAGTTTCACTACCCCCATGCCGTGGTGGACAGAGAACTAACGGAAGGGGCGTGGGCAGTTGGGAGGAGCTTCAGACTAGCGGGGCACACCATTGCTACGGTGGGGAGGCGCTCCTGGCCGGAGGCAGCGGTGCCGGCGCGCATCTAGAGTTCGCCCCCTATGGAGGAGAGGTAAGGGGAGGGGCTCCGTGTGGGAGACCAACGATGCTCTGGATGGTGGAGGGAGCTCTTGGCTAGAGGCGACGTCGGTGGCGGTGGCATACCTTGGTGCAAAGAGAGGAGGGAGTGAGAGGCTCAAGTGGGGAGGCGTCTCTTGCAAGGAGGTGGGTGAGGATGAGATGAGGCAGACCCAAATTGAGGTCAGCGGCGCACAGGGGTTTTACGGTTAAGGTGGGATCGAGGGCCATGGAGAATAAATATTGCGGCTTTCTAGGCTGGGCCAGTGGCCCAAGAATCGTAGATGGTTGTGACTGGAAACCGTCAAGGAGTCAAATCGTAGATGGATTTTAGTCACAATCATTTGTGAATTATCTTAGAAGATTTTTAATATGTTATTTTTTATGGAATCAGGGTAAGTCTCGTTTGAGACGGTGTTTGTGAACTGTTAGAGATTATGCGCGTTTCTGTAGCTGCTTGCTTGAGTGCTACATATGCGCGACAAATTTGTTTCCTTTGGCGACCGGTATTACTGTAGGACAAACTGGATCTGGTATAGTTATCACGAAATGAAATAGAGTCCAGTCCATTGATTGAGTGAAGATATGCATTTATACTCCCACACTTGGTCAAAAAGGAAAATGAATATACTAATAGGGACAGTGGAAGCACTGCGCATTATGTACATGCTGTGAGTCTACGCTCTATAGTGAAGTTCTAAAAAGGGGTCGAGAAAGAGAAGGGAGAAACAGAGGAAGGGCCTCCGTCCATATACCATTTAAGCTTGACAACTATGGATGAAATTGGTATGGATATCTCCTAACTAATCGACTGATCGATTGTCCGTTCTTGAACAGTATCCGGTAAGAAATTCAAATTGTCCTTAGATACGGTTTTGGATTCAAGAAAGCTTTTTAGATACAGGTACATATGTAATTTAGGTATTACCCGTCCATATTTGATATTATCTGACATTTATTAGTAATATGCGAAGCAATATCTAAATATAACCAAGTCCATTATCAGTGAGCATTTGATTAGCCCATGCTCAGCATCAACATCTCCCCAACCCCAAGAGGCCGAAACCCTAAGTCCCATATTCGGCGTCCAATGAAACCCGAAGCCGCCACTTCTAGAGATCCCGGTGCTGCCCACTGATCGCCTCCTCGTCCGGTCGTCCACCTACCTGACTCCCTAGTGAAGCCCTGCACTCCCTCATTGTGCACCAGGCTACCACTCATCTACCCCTCGTCCAATGGCTTCAGCCTTCTCCTCACTGCATCTCCGCCGTGAGCCCTCTATGCCGAGGTCCACTAGTCGGTTGTCTGCCCCGTGCAGCCATCCCCATACCCCACCCCCCCGTTGCACTCTCCGCCTCAATGCCCTACATCTGCCACCACCTCCACTCTTCCATAGCTCCAGCTGGCCAGCTGCAAATCAGGAGACTTGTGGGCTCTCCTGGTGTCGCTCGCTGGTCGCCTCCCTAGTCTGGCCATCCTCGAGCTCCGTCCATCCGCCTTCGACAAAGTCTGGAACCATCTACCCAATCTTCTTCTTCACGAATTAGGATGGAACCTGAAAGTGCAAGTTTGAGTGCAACTGCAAGTACTGCATTGTCCCTTGCTATGACTCCAACTAGTACTGATTTGTTGATTGTTGTTGTGTTAGTGGAATGCATTGAATGTGATGGTTCTGGTGCTAGGGCTAGAGAGCAGACAACTGAGATATGTGAAGGTGGTGCAGATAATTTGCCTCCTATTGGTAAGAAACAGAAGAAGTGTAGTTCTGTGGTATGGGAGCACTACACCAAGGAATTGATGAGGAAGACAGGATTTGACATGAAGAGGTGCAAGAATTGTGGGCAACAAGTAAAAAAATGTAAGTACAAAGCTTGACTTTAAACTGTCAGGGCACAAACGGCATTTCAGAATCATTTGGAATTCAAGCACAATGCAAAGGGGGGACATCAAGTACTCAAACTAGTAAAGGGAAAGTCAACGCTACCATTGTTCAGGCCTACAGGTATGACGCTGAAGTTAGTCTTAAAAAGTGGCAATTGACAATTGTTATGCATGACTATCTCTTGAATATGGTTGAGCATGACTTCTTTGTTGACTTCATCAAATCTTTGCGTCCTGGTTTTTCATTTAAGTGTTAGATAACTAAAAGAGAAAACATAATAGAGATGCACACAGAGGAACAAATGAAGTTGTATGAGTATTTCAAATCTGTTTCATCTCACTTTTTTACAACTATGGATATGTGGACATCGGGTCAAAACATAGGTTATATGTCCTCGTGTGAGGTCTAGGTTTCGGGAGCACTTCACCGTGTTTGAGCGGATGAGGACATGATCAGATGGTGCTGAGGTGAAAGTGTGTTCGGTAAGATGCATCACGTATGACATATGTGCCTACGCAACCCGAGCTGAAGGCTGTAGGGGCACAAATCTATTTGGGTATCACTTGCGTCTGATGCACCCTCCTTAGATGCTGCCATTTATGCGTTAATTCTGCAATTGTATGTTACATGCGAGTGAAATTATCTATGATTTGCTATCTGCTAGTTAAGTTTATGTTATTCATCATGTACTGCACTACGTGCATCGACTATTGCGACTGCTACTTAAAATTGCTTTAATTTTCTAAAATACTGATGTATTATGGATATGGTTGGTCGCTGGCAAGTCGGTCTATCTTACGCACACGTTAGAGATGATTTCTATTTCTGACACGATGTCATATATGATTTCTATTTCTGACGTGACATCTGATGTCAAAATATCTGCTACCGAACTACATTCACTGCGTACTTGTGACCGATAGATTCGCATTCCTTATTTGTATCTAGACACCATCCACTTCGACTCTAAATCTAAAAAATGATATGATATAGGATATGGTTAAAAGTATATCTGACCGTTGAGGCGGTACGCCATTAGAGTGGCACAACAGAAGCATCGCAGCGGTCCATATATTACAAACTGAGGTTACATCTTGCATCAAAATACAAAGTCTTACAAACTGATCTCCAAAAATATGGGAAATTTAAAACCGTTTATCATCTGGTTACAGCAAAAGTCTTTCCTACAACTCTCGGCTCACCTGTTCTATTATTCTACTCAGTGGAATTATTGTCACGGAACTCGACGTAGTAGTCGATGCCTTCGTCCTCCTTCTTCGGCGCTTGTTCTTAGGAACTTCCTCGTCGACTTCAATGTATACCACTTCCATCTCCGCCGTCGGCTCACAGTCTAATCAAAGGAATTAGAGTAAATGGATGAGTACAGAAGGTACTCAACAAGTCCAGGAATAACAAAGAGGTATTTGATGCACTATCTACTGAGAACGGGCAACGTTCTCCAAAAGCAATGTAGTTTCAAAAGGTAAGAGAGTCAAGTTTTAATTTAAGAGTCTAATGATCTCCTGTTTCACAAGCTGCTAGGATTCTCGATGAATCCCTCTCTTGCCGGGTTCGCAGTTTCAACCAGGAACATGGGGTGACAATGCCACAATTCAATACACTCTGCAGAGGTATGCAACTGTACCTACAAACGACTACAGTCATATATCTGAGGTGGCCAAACCTCATCTAGACTCCTGAGGTCACAGAACCGTTTCACCGCCCGCTCGGTTATACCCCACGTCGTAGTACGTATAGGACTACCGGTCTCAATCATAATGTGAGCAGCCCAGCGGCCAATATCACATTAACAAGAAGTGAGCAGCCCGGCGGCCAATATCACTTTAACAAAATGCGGGCAGCCTGACGGCCAATACCACCTTCCCGGTAGTCGATCCCACTACCAAGGCCTTGTGTTCCCAGGGGGTATAGACCTAGGGCAAAGGTACTTTGGCTCAGCCCCGCCCATACAGGGTATGTGGTTTGCGCGATCACTATGGCTCTTGAACACATTGGTTACTTTAACCTTATATGAAATAATCCCGTGTGATGAAATCCGCCTTCCGATGTGCCCTCGGCACCTTTCCAGGATTTCACCACCCACCATGATCACGCCCAAAAACCGGCGATCAAAATAAAGCAACAATTGATTCATCTTTTAAAAAATAGATTTTCCTTTTGTGCATGTTATAGACAAGAGGGAAATTTTATAAAACATTCTCAACGGACATGAACAAGAAATTGGACTTTCCTGGTAACGGATAAGTAGTGGAGTTCGACTGGTCTGCTGGCTGAACTCTGGCTTCTGAAGAAGAAAACCGATAAAGTCCGATAAGGACTAATTCAAAAGAATTTTAACTATGAATGCGATGATATAGCTCTGTATGCATGAGATGATGCGTGTATGGAATTTATCATTAAAATCTTTAAACTTAAACCTTTCTAATGTTCTCTTTTAACAATTTAGAATTTTTTTAAGAATAACTTGAATGTTAGATATTTTTAATTTCATATTAACTTTTCATATGACAGTATTTACCAACTTTGTTTACTTTCCTAAATTCTTGCATTTCTATTTAATCCATTGACCTTATTTAAGAAATTAGTTTAGGTCTCAAGAAAAACTTAATTCAAGGCTTAACCTTCTTTAAAGAATAATGCATGCTGCTAATGATTTATTATTTTGGTTGTCTTAAATTTTCTCCTAGCAAAATATTATTTTTGAGCTAAACAATTTGTTTTAATTTTCCATCACTCCTTATTTCGCACATGTATATCTACCACGATCTCCAAATCGTTCATTTCTATTTTGAAGGGATTAGAATATATACATGTATATTTTTCTTCTTTTATGTTATTTCTATTTCTTTTTCCATTTTTCATTTTCCAGTATATTTTTACTTAACCCCTCCACCGACCGGCCCAACCGGTGCCCTTCTCCTTTGACGCACCCGGGTCCTTGCCTCTCTCTTTTCTCATCCAAAATCCGTAATTCCCTCTCCCTCTCTCTGGCTTCACCCGAACACCGCCTTCTCTTCCTCTTGGATGCCATCGGCTCCCCGGCCTTGCTCGGATCCGCCGCTGCCTCGGCCACTGGCCTCCTTCGCCGCTTGCTCGGACCAACGTAGCCTGCTGGTCTTGGCTGCCTTACCTCGGAATGACCCCGTCGCCCCGTTGTCCTCCTCGGCACACGCCGCCGCCATCGCGGTTCCCGCCGGCCTCCCTCTCCGGTGCCCCTCCTTCTCCTGGCACGTGCTGCCGCTTCGGTCTGGGGCCCAGACGCTCATCGCCCCACGAGCGTCGTCACGCTCTTGCTCCCGGGTGCCTAGCCTCGGCCATCGCCCGGGACGGCTGAGGCCGGCGTCGCAGCTCCACCACCGGAGCTTTGTCGGCCCGCCTCCCACCGGTGGCGAGTCGGGGCTCCCCATGCCGTCGGTGCCTTCTTCCTGGTAAGTACTCTTTTCCCAATTTATTCTTCTAGTCCCCAATTGACCTAGGGTTCTCCAATTACTGATTTGATTTGGGATTTGAGTTTCAATTGATCCCATACTGGGTGCACAGTTGCTATGCTAGTTCAGTGCTTGGGATGACTTGAGTTAATGTAAGCTCGTGCTCGCAATTGCTTGATTCCTAGGCGTTGTTCTACTGAAAATTTCTATGGGTATAGCCTATTATGCTCAGTTGAGAGAAGAACATATTGTTATCTTGATTTTAGTGTATGCATTAGATTTGATTCTAGTTAATGTAAACTCACTGTTGTAGCTAATTAAGATATCGGTACCACACTTGATTTGTTAACTGAAGAACGGACATCTCGCCTGATCTTAGCTTTTCTCCATTTTCGGCATATGCATATGTTCATCAATTTTTCATCGTTGGAAGAACAGATACTGACTTGACCATTAGCTAAATATATGTTGATTTGGTGTGAATACTTGATAACAGGACTGATAAGAACAAATATTGTGCTCTGACTAGGCCTCTTCTTACTGATCCCATGAATATACCTTTACGCATTCATTTAGGGACTAAAGATCAGATGCTTACTCTTGATTTTGGTTCATTTATTCAGTAAGTGTTGCTCGTTAGGCATTAGCTTAATTAAACTGGTGAGAACAAGATATTGCCCTTGGTTCCTTTCCATCTATATGCATATATTGCTTTGCGTGTTAGCTTGGCTAGCTAAAGAACAGATACTGCACTATAGCCGCCTATTTGATTTCTGTTTTTGTGATGATCAAACTGAGGCAGAGTTTGAGAAGGTATAAAGATAAGAATAGATATACTCTATTGTTGCCTTTTGTTGCCTTAATACATGTGATGATGCTTCTCTGAGGAAACTTGAGAAAGGTCTTTGAGAAGGGTATTATGATAAGAACAGATTACTACCCAATATCGCCTACTAAAACCCTGTGATGATTTTAAAATTAGAGAAAAAGCTTGGAAAGGCATAACTTGGTAAGAACAGATACTAGAGATGTCTTAAAAATCTGAGGGTTCCATTCTCTTCCAAACTTTCATCCATATATATATATATATACCAGCTTACACCCAGGACATGAAATGCATGCACGTAGCTATATGTAATGCAGAGACTAATGTAGATATGTAATGCAGGGACTATATATTTTTATTTTATTAGATGAACATTGTGAATAACAAACAAACAGTCCTGGTATTAATTCATACCTCAAGAAGGTAGATCTTTCTTAGTAGTACACCAGGGACTTGGTACACGTACTTGATTTACAGGACTCTTACACACTGACTGACTCTCACACTTGACTCGTATGATCGAGTCTTATTTAGGATACATAGGACCCTTACTATTATACAACTAGGCTACACTTGATGGAGTGGAGTGGAGTGGAGGTGATGTGGAGGCGATGAGTAGCGATCGCTGTGTGGACAGTGTGTGTTTGCAATGTGGAGGTCGTGGAAGCGATGCCTTCTAAGCTCCTCTTGTCCTCCTTTTATAGAGGCTTGCCACCTTCAGGTTGGTGATAAGCATGGATGTCACTTCAGTCTTGTATAGTGCTGACAACAGTAGCTTGATAAAGTTTATTCCATTAGGAATAGTGTAGATTCTTTCTGCAATAGTATCTTGATTGCGGACCCCATCTATAGCAGTAATTTGATAAAGTTTACTCCATCAAGAATAGTGTATATTCTTTCTGAAATAGTGATTGCTGCTTTGCTTCTTTTCATACTTTTGTTTGATTGGACATCTTGTTAGTTTCCTGAGGAGAAATCTAATATTCCCTTGGATTCTCCTTCTTCTTCTTCTTGTTTTATGGAATAATAATTGGGAATTGGGGATGATGATTCTGCCTGGCTGCATTGCACAAAATCCTCACTAAGGCTTCTAGTTGGTGACATCGTTTGCAGAGGCTGAGGATTTTCATCCATTTTTTGAAACATTGTTTCATATACTTGCAATTGAAGCTCACTTTCTGGTATATTTGAGAAAATTTCTTCAACAACAGTTCTTTTGTGATTTCCTCCTTCAACTGGGCCACAGCCGTCTTCTTGCTCTTTGCTTGATATTTTCTTCTTTGAAGGATAGGTTTTATGTCAAACCTATCCCACCACCTTGCATAGTAGCACCGTCTTAAGGTTGCAGGGAATTGGGTTCTGTGGATGCTGAGATCCCATTTCATGATCCATGGCATGCCAGTTTCAGCACAGAACTTCATGAGTATAAAAGGATATTCCTTCAAGTCCTTGTTGGATTCTTGAGTAATAATGTTGATGACTTCAGTGGGTAATATTTCAGGAATAGCTCCCACCTTGAGCCACCAATTATTGAAGAACCATAATGGTATTTCTCCACATTTCTCTTTGAAGCGAATGAACCATGAATGCTTCAGCTCGTAATTTTGTATTAGAAGCACCCTTTCCCATGCCTTTTGATAGTCCCAATAGTTATATCTTTTGTTGGGACAAGAAGCCGAATATATAGCTCTGGCTACATAAGGATTGGATGACCTATCCCATTCTTCTAGGGACATAATCTTCTGGATAATTATCTTTGTGAAACCCATTTCTTTTCCATTCTTTGTATAGTATATCTGTGCACTCTGTGTTTCACATAATATTTTTTCATAGTAGATTTGATCTTTTCCTGGATATTCCGGGATGAAATAAGATTGTTTTGGGAAATATTTTTCCCTAATACTTTTGATATTAAGATCTGAATCCTCAAATTCCAGAGGCAATATAATCTCATCCTGTTTGTAAATATAAGGTGAAGGATTTGCAGGATGATATTTTTCTCGTGCCATCGGGGTCTTTGGCACAAGACTCCCCGCCTGATATTTATACAATTGCTTGCTTGGGGAATATTCTATCATCTTTTCTTTTGATAGATCCCTCTTAAGTGCCATGTCCCTGTAAAATTCTCGAGATAAGAAATCAGGGAGTGAGTTCATTTCCCCCTTTATATATTCAATTTCAAAGTCAAAACATGATAGTATTGCTTGCCATCTGGCAAATATCTGTTTGGAGACTAAGTTCTCCACATCCTTCTGAAGAACATCTTTTGCTGCCTTGCAATCTATTCTCAATAAGAATTTTTGATTTAATAGTTCCCCTTGGAACTTTGAGATGACCCTGACAATTGCCAGAATCTCTTTCTTGATAGTAGAATAATTTTTTTGAGCATCATTCCAGGTTCCTGATGTGAACCTGACAAGTTGTTCTTTTGAATCCTTTCTTTGTTTTAGGACTCCCCCATAACCATAATCTGATGCATCTGTTTCAATAATTTTGAATGCATCTTGATCTAATATAAATAGGCAAGGTAATCTCTTAACCTTGTCTTTAATATTTTTTACTGCTTGCGTGTGTTTAATTGTCCAAGTAGGAGGATTCTTTTTTAACCTTTGGGTTAATATTTTTCTATCTTTTGCAAGAGCTTCATAAAAATCAGAAACATAGTTTAGGCATCCCAAAAATATTTTTTCTTTTATTTCATTTGGAAATTTGTCAGCAAACTCTATGACTCTACTGATGGGTAGAACTTGGTCATATTGAATTTTGTAACCCAAAAATTGCATGCTTGTTTGGAAAAGCTTCATTTTTCTTGCAGAAACTACAAGACCATTTTGAATGATGATTTTATATAATATTTTTAAATGCTTCCAATGCTGAGCAACGTTTTGAGAGAAAATCAAAACATCATCTATATAGACAATGATGAATGACGAGTGTGGCATAAAAATTTCATTCATGATTTTTTGAAATTCCGACGGTGCATTCTTTAGACCGAATGGCATCACATTCCACTCGTAATGCCCGAAGGGAGTAGTGAAAGCAGTTTTATACTTGTCTTCTTCCTTTATTTGTATTTGCCAAAATTCAGATTTCATATCAAATTTAGAATATATTTTGGATCCTTGAATTCTTCTAATCAGGTCATGCTTATAAGGAATAGGATACCTTATCCACTTTAGTACTTTGTTAAGGGGTTTATAATTTATTACTAGCCTAGGGACACCCCTCTCTTTTTCTGCTGCATTCTGAACATAGAAGGCCACACAACTCCATGGTGAAGAACTTTTCCTTATTAAACCCTTTTCTAGTAGCCCTTTAATTTCTTCTTTACAAATTTCCAACAATCTATTATTCATTTGGATTGGTCTAGCTTTTGTAGGAATCTTACTTTCCTCATGTTGTGGGAGGGGTCCCCGCGTGCCCCGGACACCAACGAGCAACGGTAAGGCATGCATACCTGCTGCAAACTAACGTCTGACTCCTTTGCAGCCCTGAGAAGCACAAGTGCAGATGCGGGGTACGAGCGCAAGTGCGGACGCGGGGTACAAGCGCAAGTGTAGACGCGGGGTACGAGCGCAAGTGCAGACGCACGGTATGAGCGCAAGTGCAGACGCGGGGAACGAGCGCAAGTGCAGACGCGGGGTACAAGCGCAAGTGCAGATGCGGGGTACGAGCGCAAGTGCAGAAGGGGGTACGGGCGACCCCGGGGCCGAACCCCGACGGGTGATGTACCGTACGGCGTGTCGTACCGGACGTCACGTAGATGCTAGGGTATATGCTTCCGCGGGTGGCGTACGAATGACCTGCGTGTCCTTGTCCGTACGGCGAGCCGGGGGTAACACCGTAACCTGCCTAGGGGCAGAATTGTAATCCGGCCATGCGCTCCCTGAGGCCTATAAATAGGGGAGCACTCCCAGGTTGGGGATACGGAATACAAGCTACACCCGCTTCTTGACCTGCCCAAATTTTCTCTTAAGTGTTCGCTGCTTCGCCGCGCTCCGTCCCGCAGTCCCTCGCGCACACCCGGGTGACCCAGCACTCAACCGGGGGTGCCACAAGTTCACTGTCCGACTGCGTAGTCGACGACAGTTGGCGCCGACCGTGGGGATCGCAGACAAGAAGTCACGTGCAGCGCAGCAGCGAGCGCAACGAGATCATGCCTCCAAAAGCGAAGAGTAGCGCCAAGAGGAAGCCCGCGGGTGGCTACTCAGCGGTGAGAGCTGCGTCCGCGAGAACCCAAGCACGCGCGCCCGAGTTGGGCGAGACTTCGGCGCGCACGGAACCCACCCTGCAGGTCACTCCTACGGAGGGCATCGTTGGGGCCAGCACCGTGCAAGGGGCTCCCCCAGCGGCACCCCGGAGAATGGCCACTCGCTCCGTGACAAGTGCCGGGGAACCCCCGGGTGTCGTTGACGGTCGCCCAGACCCACCCGCCCCTGCTCCCACAGCGACGTCAGCTCCGGAGGCATCGATTGACGACCTACGCTGGCAGGCCGAAG
The DNA here is from genome assembly GCA_019208055.1 of Stipa capillata. NCBI lineage: Eukaryota > Viridiplantae > Streptophyta > Magnoliopsida > Poales > Poaceae > Stipa > Stipa capillata. The sequence goes on from JAGXJF010001432.1 coordinate 46,111, forward strand.
AGGCGACTCAACGTGCGGAGGAGCTTCGCGAACGCCTGCGCGCAACTGAGCGCGACGTCCTCCGCGCGACGGCCCAGACCATGTGTTGGGGAACGTGCTACGCAAAACAAAAATTTACCGCGCACAATCCACCCCAAGATCACTATCGAGGTGCAGGCAACGAGATCATACCTTCGACGATCACATCAATGCAGCGGAGAAGTTGACCGATGTCGATGAAGTCCGCAGACTCCCGCAGCTAGGTTATACCTCCCAGCCGCGAGAGCGATCTCCTCGCGAATAGTTCGCCCGATCGAACGCCGAAGTATACGACGTCTCCGAGGTATCCACGCGTACCGGATCAGCGACACCGCGGTAATGTGTGGACCAGCACACAAGAACAGCGGGGACCTACGAGAAGGAGAAGCAGCAGCGCGCCGGCAGCTGTACTAGATCCAATCTAGAAGAGAGAGAAAAAGAAGGCTGTGGCCAATCTAAAGATGGCCGGCCTAGGGTTTAGGGCTGCTTCTGGGGCTGCCTGGATGCTCTTTGAGGTGCCCTGCCCCTCTATTTATAGGGGTTGGGGCAGCTCTCCCTAGGCAGGTGGAGTCCTACTCCAGCAGGGACACCCTGTTGGAGTTGGAGTCCAACTCCACTAGAACCTTCTAGAACTTCTAGAACCTTCTAGAATTTCTAGAACCTTCCAGAACCTTCTAGAATATCTAGAACCTTCTAGAACCTTCCAATACTTTCCAGAACACTTTCGGACATCACCGGAACCATCCGGGACCTCCCGGAACACTTTCGAGATCATCCGAAACACTTTCGGAACCCTTCTCTCTCGTTCTCCATAAATCGTAGCATTCCTAAATGTCGCTAAAACGTTAAGCGTGTGACCCTATAGGTTCGAGTATATGTGGACATGTCCGGGACACCTTCCGGTCAATAATCGTCAGCGGGACCTGGACACCCATAACGACTCCCACATATCATCGAAGATCTTTATCGAGCGAACCTTGTATTGTCGCATACAATTCCTTTTGCCTCACGATACGTTACACAACCCGAGGCGAGACTTTGACGGTATCCCTGTGATCAACTCCTTGATCACCATACCTAGTTATCCTCGTTACCGGTTTGTACTCTTTTCTCGTTTCCGTATTCCGGTATCCCCGTGACTAACCTTTTAGTCACAATACCTGGCCAGGCGATGCTGGACACCGTAATACCGAGTGGGCCCAGAGTGTATCTCTCCATCGCCGGATGGGCAAATCCCAGTCTTGACATATCTAGAACCACGATATACTTTCTGGTGTACCTAGAAGTCACCTTTATAATTACCCAGTTACGGAGTAACGTTTGATGACCCCAAAGCAACCATCCGGTATCCGGGTCTATGATATTCTCATGGTCTAAGGACGCAAGTAAACGTTAACACATCATGAGAAGATACTGACAACATATTGACGAAGTGATCTCGCAGTATCTCATAAGGGGGTCTATCCAACACCATTGTTACCCTAACAATGTGTTCCCATTATTGCCGGCATCCTTGTTACATTAACAATGCCCATGATCAGGAAAACAAGATCATCAACAATACATGAGCTAGTCCAGATGCCTGACTAGGGATCTGAATGGTGTTTATTATTCCACACATGCAATTAGGTTTTCCTCTGAATCTCATATTCAAGAACCAATGCAATTCTAGCATCTTAATCATGAACATGAAAATAGAATAATAACAACTTTATTATTGCCTCTAGGGCATATTTCCAACACCATGCACGTCGCCGACCTCTACCGCGCGTAGCTTGAGGCAACCCAAGCACTCGCCGCCCCGTTGCCAAACCCAGAGACACCTGCAGCGGATGACCTCCGCCGTCAATAGAGCGACGTGCGTGCAGCAGCCCGCGCCAGCATTCGCCCCCCCAACTCCGTCGACCAGGATGCTGAGGCACTCCGAGCCACCCCCGAGTCCTTCACGATCTGGTTGCTGTCTGCCTTCTCCCTTGAGCAAGTCTCTTGAGTAGTATCTGCATGTACACGCCTTCTGGTCACTTGCAGGGAGATTGTGAGGGACTCTCAAGTCTTCTGTAGGACAGAAAATAATAAGCCAAGTAATATTCACCCGTAGGGCAGGAATATCATGGCAGGTGAGCTAATAACGGGTAAGTCCTGGTGGTATTCAGTCGTTTCCAGTAGATGGAGACTGAGTAATAGCCTAGCGCATACAATGAATCCCGACTGAATTCCCGAGTGATACCTGGTTTCCCGAGTGGCTCGGGTCCAGCTAGTGTCCCCCTGGGGGAATACCCTCGGAATTCATGTCAGAACCAGAACACATGTTGTAGCGCTTCGGTCCCGAGTCATTCGGTGTCCGACTAGTGGCCCACTAGAGGCGCACTACAGCCGCCCTTCACTCGGGTGTATTCAAGTGGTCGTGGACCCCCTGGAGGTCAACCATTGAAACCCTTCAAACTGTAGCGCTTTGGTCCAGAGTTGCTCGGTATCTGACTAGCGGCCCGATGGAGGCGCGCTACAGCTGCTTTTATTTGGGTGCATCCCCCGAGCCTCCGGCCGACTAGAGCAGTCGGGCGGAGGTTCTTTGTTAACCTGTAGATTTCACTCTAGGGGCACGAACAGTGCACCCAGAGGGTGTAGCCCCCGAGCCTCCGGCCGACTGGAACAGTCGGGCGGAGGTTCTTTTTGGTTTGTAGATTCCACACTGGGGGCATGAACAGTGCACCCAGTGGGTGTAGCCTCTGAGCATCCACTCGGTTCAAGGAGCCGAACAGAGGGTCTTGATGATTCTTCCTGCCTGCGACCGACTCGGCCAGTGCAAGGCTGAGTGGGATAACCTGGAGGGCACCCTCCGCGCGACACAGGAGCAAGTGATCACGAAGGAAACCCTGCTTGAGTCCGATGGAGGAGGTTCAGTCTGTAGCGAACACCATTGCTGACGGCGTTGTCCTGTAAAGGCAGGCAACAAACACGTGAACCGCTCCATATACATGTGAAGTACTCGGGCAAGCCGAGTGCAACTTGCTTATGCATGTTTTGGTTAACTTGTTCTGTGTTTATTAACCCCTTCTTTCATAACAATTTGTTCGTGTGTAAGTTAGCCCTTTGTGTGTACCCTTACCGACCCGTCGTAGCCCCCATTGCGTAGAGATTAGCCGTGGGCTGTTTCCCGTGTAATGCAGGGTTGTGGCGTAGACCGGAGATCGAAGACAAAGAGTTAACGCCGAGCGTTTTACACAGTACTAAAATAATTGTTGAAAGAGAAGAGCCCGAGTGCGCCTGGGCGCACCCGGTGTGGTGTAGCTCCCAAGTGTCTGCTATGTGTAGCCGTGAGCGTGCATAGCAGGTAAGTCGGGAAACCCGAAAAGTTACTCGGATGGAGCAAATAAAATGCTTTTATTCATTCGTTCATGCTTAAAGTATGGAAGTACAATGCTTAAGCATAAAAATGACTTAGCTGTTTAATGTTCCAGGCGTTGGTGACAAAGTTGCCGTCCTTATCCTTCAGCCGGTAAGCCCCCGGGCGTAGTACTTCAGCGACAGTGTACGGGTCTTCCCACGGTGGAGAGAGCTTGTGCTTGCCCTTGTTGGACTGGACTCGGCATAGGACCAAGTCGCCAACATCGACAGCGCGCCCGCGTATGTCGCGGCGGTTGTTGTTGTTGTTCGCCGGTGCATCCGAGTCAACCACAATGGCCTCTCGAGGAGGATTGCGGCTTCCCGTACTCTCGAAGCCGTCCAAGTCGTAGTTGAGGACGGGCAGAAGGGACTCGATCGCGCCGACCAGTCGGGATCCCTGCTCGACGGGTGAAGACCCGTGCTCAAATAGGAGATCTAACTTTGGCATGACCTCGTCCTTGGAGATGTCTGCCAAAATAATCGACTCGGACGAGAGTCCGAGTGAAGGAGACGGTGAAGTTTGCCGAGTTTGTCAGTGATGAAGTCCAGGTTTCTGACCCGGAAGACCTGTCTTGGATCGGCGACAGAATCTTGGGGGGCCAGAGCTCATGATCAGCCCCAGAGCGAAGTCACCGTTGTCGTTGAAGAAACCCATCTGGATCTGTTCAAATGGATCTATGAGCACAGCCCCCACCTGGCGCGCCAACTGTCGGTGTAGTAATCCAGCAATAATGAATATGGGGCAGAGTACGCACAGTAGATCTAGATGGGTGCACACATGAGACAATGTTTAGACAGGTTCAGGCCCTCAAAGAGAGGTAATACCCTACGTCCTGTGTTTGGTGGCTGGTATTGCTTGAATCCCGTATGAGAATATGAGAGCGTATGTGAACATACCGATCGGCGGATCCCTGCCGGGCCCTATATAGGCGACCTGGGTAGGGTTACAAGAGTCCGAATCGGTCATAGATTGGTTTCCTAATTAGTTACAACAGAATCCGGGATTGTCGGATTTGTGTTTATCCCTGTCTTATACTCCAAGTTGATGAGGCGCCCCCATGTAGAAGTCGGACTCCGAGTAGTCGGCCTGGCCCACCCTATGCCCGGATGGCCAACTTTGTCCTTCTTGACGATACCCGGGTGCCATATCATCCTCAACTAGTTTTGAGATGAAATGAGAAACATGTCAAGGGTAAGCAGAAGTAAAGTTCAGTGGTGTTTCCACCATGTATGAGTCAATATAAGCACTAAAGTCACTTAGGGTGCGTTTGGTTGGAGGGTTTTGGTGGGATGGGGTGGATCCATCCAGTTTTTTGGATGTTTGGTTGGTGAATGGGGTGGATAGGGATATCCACCCCAGAGGAATATTCCTCCTAGATGCTGGATGAGCTCACCCGCCCAAAACTGCCGGATGAGATGAGCCTAAGTTTTGCTAATCGTGTTTAACATTGTTAATTGCAGTGATTTATTTGATAACGGTGATTAGACTTTTTTTTGCCCCATCCCGCCGGAGCTCCCCCCGCAGCCTCCCGCTGGCCGCTTCCCGCCGGCCGCCCCCGGCCCGCCGCTCCCCGCCCTCCACCGGCCACCCCCCGCCGGCCCGCTCCCCGCCCCCCACCCGGCACCGCCTGTGCTCCGCCCCGCCGGCCCGAGCTCCGGCTGCTCCGCCCCGCCGGGCGCCGCTCGTGCTCCGCCCCACCGGCGCCCACCCAAGGTCGGCCCGCCGCCCTCCCGCCCGAGCTCCACCCGGCCGGCCACCCTCGCGTCCATCCATGCCAGCCTCGCGTCCCCGGCTTCGCCTCGCCGCCCCCTGCCGTCCGCTCCCCCCGAGCTCCGCCCCGCCGGCGCGAGCTCCGGCTCGGCCCGCCCCGGCCGCCCCGAGCTCCGCCCTGCCCGAGCTCGGCTGCCCCCGCGCGAGCCCGCCGCCTCGCCGGCCCGTGCTCCCTTGCCCCTACACGAGTTCGGAGCTCTGCCGGTGAGAGAGAGAGGATGGAGATTAGGGGAAAGTGGAGATAGGATGGAGAGAGAAGACGGAGAGAGAAGAGTGAGTCAATGACGTATGGGACCCGCAAGTCATTGGCTCATCCAATAAAAACTCATCCCTCCAACCAAACAAAAAAAAGGCTGGCCATATCCACTCAACCAAACACAGAACTGGGCCACCATATCCCAAAAATCTGGGCGGCCATATCCCATCCTCTCTTGACCATGAACCAAACGGACCCTTATTCATTTGAGAATAGGACTTCCACCATGTATGAGTCAATCTAAGCACTAAAGTCACTTATTCATTTGAGAATAGGACTTCAATACGCAAAGACTCAGTTTTTGCAATTTGATCAATATGAATATGATATAATTACAAAGTATTGATTTATTCACATGTATAGAGATGTGTCAATATATTAACAATTTTGACACTCCCCCTATATGTGTATTTACATCTAAAGCACCAAATCATCAAAACATGGTATATATATGAATATGCAAGAGTTCAAGCCAAGTTTCTAGAATCAATGATATTAAGTTCATTACTTAACTCACAATACCTATGCTCATCTAGAGGTTTGGTGAAGATATCCGCTAATTGTTTTTCGGTCCTTACATGACTTATTTCTATATCTCCTTTTGCAACATGATCCCTAAGAAATGATGACGAATGTCTATGTGCTTGGTTCGGGAATGTTGGACGAGGTTGTTGGTAATTTTTATTGCGCTTTCATTATCATACAAAAGAGGCACTTTACCCATATTAATTCCATAATCCTTCAAAGTTTCCCTCATCCATAACAATTGAGCGCAACAACTACCGGCAGAGATATATTTGGTTTCGGCGATGGATAGGGCTATGGAGTTTTGTTTCTTGGAGGCCCACGAAACTAGTGATCTACCTAGGAATTGACATATTCTGGAGGTACTCGTCCTATCAACCTTGCAACCCGCATAATCCGAATCTGAATATCCAATAAGATCAAAGCTAGAACCCTTGGGATACCAAAACCCTAAGTTTGAGAATGAACAAGATATCTTAGAATTCTTTTAACCGCCACTAAGTGACACTCCTTAGAAGCGGCTTGAAACCTTGCACACATACATACACTAAGCATGATGTTGGGCCTATATGCACAAAGGTAAAGCAAGATCCAATCATGGAGCGATATACCTTTTGATCAACCGATTTTCTATCAATGTTGACGTCAAGATGGCCATTTGTTTGCATTGGGTTTCGGATGGGTTTTTGCGCTCTCCATGTCAAACCTTTTCAACATGTCCTTGATGTATTTGGTTTGACATATGAACGTCCCTCCTTGAGTTTGCTTGATTTGAAATCTGAGAAAGAATTGCAATTCCCCCCATCCTTGACATCTTGAATTTCTTAGCCATCATCGTACCAAATTCTTCACTAAAAGTTTTTTTAGTAGAGCCTAATATGATATCATCAACATAAATTTGGCATACAAACAAATCATTGTCAACTTTCTTAGTGAACAATGTGGTATCGAATTTTCCAACCTCAAACCCTTTCTTGACTAGAAAATTCTTAAGACACTCATACCACGCTCTAGGGGCTTGTTTCAACTCATATATTGCCTTATGGAGTTTATAGACATGATTGGAGAATTTGGAATCTTCAAAATCCGGTGGTTGTTCAACAAATACAAGTTCATTAATGGGTCCATTTAAGAAGGCACTTTTAACATCCATATGATATAATTTGAAATCATGATGAGATGCAAAAGCAAGTAATATGCGTATGGCTTCTAAGCGGGCAATGGGGGCATAGGTTTCACCAAAATCCAAACCTTCGAGTTGGGTGAATCCTTATGCCACTAACCTTGCCTTGTTTCGGATAACTTGCCCATCCTCATCTTATTTGTTCCGAAAGAACGATTTCGTTCCAATGACATTTTGTTTGGGTCTTTCCACCAATGACCAAACTTGTTGCGGGTGAAGTTATTGAGTTCTTCATACATTGCATTTACCCAATCTAGATCATCGAGTGCTTCTTGGACCTTAACGGGTCCAACACAAGAAACAAAGGAGTAATGCTCACAAAAATTAGCAACACGAGAGCAAGTTTTTACCCCTTTGTTCATATCGCCAAGAATGTTGTCAACGGGGTGATCCCGTTGAACACATTGATGGACTCAAGGATGGAGCGGAGCTTGCGATGTTCTAATTCCTTCTTCTTGCTCCATCGATCCGCTTGAGTCTTGAATGGAGTTGGATGGCTCAACTTGCATTGATTGAGTTTGGGTTTCTTGAGTCTCCTTACTCTCCGTTGGCTTGATCTCTCTAAGAGCTAGGTTCTTGATCACTTGTGAAGGGTCGATGTCACCTACATCATTTAGTCCAACTTGCTCTACTTGAGAGCCATTAGATTCATCAAATTGCACATCACATGGCTCCTCAACACAACCGGTGGTTTTGTTGAAGACTCGGTAAGTATGCGAATTTGATCCATATCCTAATAGAAACCTTCATCACATTTAGGTGCAAATTTTGACAAATTATTTTTCTTGTTGAGTATAAAACATTTACTACCAAAGACACGAAAGTAAGAGATGTTAGGCTTATCTTTGGTAAGAAGTTTATATGGAGTTTTCTTCAAGATGTGATGGAGGTACAACCAGTTGGTGGCATAGCAAGCGGTTTTGACGACTTCCGCCCAAAAGCTATTCGATGTCTTGTATTCATCCAACATCATTCTTGCCATCTCAATCAAGGTCTAGTTCTTCCTCTCCGCCACGTCATTTTCTTGAGGGGTGTAAGGTGATGAAAACTCATGCTTGATCCCCTCTTCATCAAGATATTCTTCAACTTGCGTGTTCTTGAACTACATTCCATTGTCACTTCGGATAATCTTGATCTTGAGTTTGAACTCGTTTCGAGTGCGCCTTGCAAACTTCTTGAACTTCTTTTAGGTGTTACCTTTGTCACTCAAGAAAAATACCCCAAGTATATCTAGAATAATCATCTACAATCACAAGACCATATTTGTTACCTCTGATGCTAATGTAAGCAATGGGTCTGAAGAGATCCATGTGTAGAAGTTCCAATGGTCTTGAGATTGTCATGATGTTCCTTGTGGGATGATGAGCTCCAACTTGCTTACCCACTTGACAAGCACTACAAATTATATTCTTATCAAATGTAACACCCATTAGTCCTAAAATGTGCTCGCCCTTTAGAAACTTGCTCAAATTCTTCATACCAACATGGACGATGCCATAACCAACCCATGCTTGATTTAGCCATCAAGCAAGTCTCAAGGCGAGATTTATCCAAAGAAAAATCCACAAGATAAAGCTTGCCTTTCATAGGACCCTTGATGACTATTGAGGAATCGTCTCTTCTAAAGACGGACACGTCAACATCGGTAAATAGACAATTAAATCCTAATGCACATAGTTGAGACACGTAAAGAAAATTGTTGATAAGTAGCACATTTGAAATAGACAAGTCATTTGAGATTGCTACTTTACCAAGCCCCATTACCTTTCCTTTGGCATTATCACCGAAAATGATGTTTTCATGAGGTGATCCTTCACTTGTCAATTGTGAGAACATACTCATTTCTCCGGTCATATGATTAGTGCAACCACTATCAATTACCCAACATCTTCCGCTAGAGGAGTAGTCCTACAAAACAAGTTTATTTCTTGGATTTAGGTACCCATTTTTGCATGGGTCCTTGCATGTTAGTCACAAGAATTTTGGGCACCCAAATAGTGCTTTTCTTAAGACTGCTATTCCTAGGTCCAACATATTTAGTGTGGATTTTTCCATCTTGCCTTTTCTTTGGACATAGGAAGCGTCAAAAGATCCACTGAACTCATTTGGCGCTTCTTTGTCTCATGGCCATTGAAGTGGAGTGTTTCCACTTACTTACCTTTGCCATGCATAAACCTCGTCTTGGGATATTGTTGAGGCAACCAAGCTTTGCCATTTTCATTAAACTTTGGAGTGAATCTAAGTCCTTCATGGTTGAAATTTTCAACTTGGTTTCTCAACAATTCCTTGAGGGCCTTACTACCCTTGTGACATTTTAATAAGCCAAAATGAAGTTGAGATTTTAGTTTAGCATTTTCAGTCTCCAATTCTTCATTGTTGACATTTGAATTAGTTGCACATTTTGAGCATGGTACATTTATATGATCAATTGATGAGGTTTTAAGCTTCTCATGTGCAATGGCAAAATTATCAAGCAACTTCTTAGTTTTGAGATAACCAAGCTCTAATTGGGCATCATCTTCTTTTAAGCATTCATTGGTTTTTTCAAGTTTCTTCTTAGTATTTTTATTATCATTAACAATCTTTACCATGGCATCACTTTTCAAACTTTCCTAAGTTAGCTCCTTCTCAAGATTTATACTCTTCTCTTTTTCATAAATAGGCAATTCTTCTTGTTTATCTAGAGTGTCCATTTGCTTATCTATTATTTCTTCAAGAGCTTCAATGGTTGTTATCAAATGAGATATTTTTAGTCATGGTATTTTTATCACATGAGGTGATCATATCATCATCAAGCAAATCATCCTCACTATCATTATCGACATCACTACCAAGCTTCCATAATGCAAGAGAGGATTTCTTGAGAGGTGATACATTGGACCCTTTTGCCATAAGACAAATGGGGGACTCGTCATCACTCGAATTGTCAAAGAGTGACTTTAGTGGTGGAGAGGCCTCATTGGCTATCCGGCAACAACTTCATCATCTTCACTTGAGGAAGAGTCGGAGTCGGAATTTCACTCTTCACCAATATGTGCTTTAGCCTTGTAGTCCTTCTTGGAGAACCTTCTCTTCCTGTGGAATTCCTTTTTCTTGGACATCTTCTCCTTCTCTTCATTCTTGACTCCTTTCTTGTTTGGAGAACTTGCAATGAAGTGGTCGAATTCACCACATTCAAAGCAAGCTCTCTTTGGCCTTCTTGTCTTGGTCTTGTCGAAACCCTTGCCTTTATCGCCTCTATGACCAAAGCCACTTCTCTTTAAGACCTTCCCGAATCTCTTGACGAAGAGGGATGTCGACGAAATGACTTTCGGACAGTAAACTTGGGCACCTCGGTCATTCGGGTCGAATGACCGAGGTGCTAAGAGGACAACTAGGGAAACGACGCCTAGCAATCACCAGAACTACCCAAAATTATCACCGAAGATTAGTACAGAAATTGCACTGGAAATTAGAGCTGGTACTCGGTGAAGAGAGCTTGGATTCATATGGGTGACGTTTCGCCCTTATATAGGCAAAGCCGACCTTCAAGTGAATATACATCGCTGCCCCTAGGCAAATTACAGTTTTACCCAGGTCTGTTTCTCCGTACGTCGGGTGAAATAGTATTCTCCTCCTCGCCATTACCTGCTATATGCGACGGCATATCCTTGATGCGCGTCACCGGTACGGATCACCGCCGTGCTTGCCCCTCTTTCCGTTGAGCTTGCCTGGGTGCGAGTTTCTTTAGGCTCGGGCGCCCTGGTGAGGTACCGTCTTCTTCCTCTGACCCGGCGCGCACCACCTCCACCTTGCCGAGGGGTGAGGCCGACCTTGGCCTGGTATGTCCTCGCCAGGGCACCTCGCCAAATGTCCCTGGGATCTCGGACGCGGATCGCCTCAGCCTCGTCCTAGAAAGGGATTGTCCTCAGCCTTGCTCTGGGCGGGTGACATGCTTCGAGCTCGCCCGGTCGCCTCGCCAGGGGCGACTCATCCGAGGCCTCGCCAGGTTCCTGGGGAGCTGCAGAATACGGGATGGTTAACAAGTGTGAAGATGGAAAAATAAATAGGAGGTACCTCATCCGGACGACGTGGCCAGACTCCCACAACAGTAGCCCCTTGCAGGCGCGATCGACGCGGGGAACGACGTCGCTCGGGGCTGCATCAATCCTTAGCTGGAAGCGGGAGGATGGGGAGTTCGAGACGAGGTGCCCCGCACTCCAGACTTCTTTCTTTCCATCCAGGTCCCCCCGGAATCTCCGCCTCCGCTTAAGGCTTGTAACCGCCGGCTCCGCCTCACCCGCTACCGCCCGTTACACCGCCTCAATTCACGGACCGTCCCAGGGCCTATAAATACCCCTGGGCCTCCCCTTCACGACTTCACTCACGCTCCCACCTCCGTCGCTTGCATCTCGCCGCTCCTCGTGCTCAACTTCCATTGCCTCGCGCCCGGCGGCTTCCATCCCTAGCACAATTCGTTGCTCATCCTGGATCGCTCTCAAATGCCTTTTGGATGACTTAGCGTTTGAAGAGGAGAGGAGAGTGACCATGTCGACCAGCAAGGCTGCTGTAGCCACGAAACAAAAGGGGAAGAAGGCAGCAGAGAAGGTCTCCTACACGCGGTGGCTCGGGGCGACCCTGGCGTCCGAGACTACTCTATCTCGCCTGCGTGACGTAGGGTGCTTCGCCCTTGATTCGGACGAGCATGGACCCGTCCTCCCTAAGGAAGGGAGTACGTGGGCCGTCCCTCCCGAGGGGCACATCGTCGTCTTCGCCGACCAATTCAGGGCCGGCTTGACCTTCCCGGCCACCCCCATCGTCCAACTCATCCTAGACCACTTCGGTCTGGAGATCTCGGACCTCAACCCTATGGCAATCTCGCGCCTGGTCATCTTTGAGTGGGTGATGAAGACGATGATGCTGGAGAGCACGGCGACTTGCTTCGCCATGTTCCACGAACCCGTAATGACGACGTCTCCCATTCACAACAGCGCCCACTCCCTCTTCGGGACGATCGGGTCCCGGGGCAACCATCGGACCGACGCCCCCTACCCGGTGATGGCACTGAAGAACAAGTGGAAGAACTCGCACAACGAGTGGTTCTACTACCGGGTAGGCGACCTCGGCTTCACCGGCGATAAGACTGCCCCCGGCTACCTAACCCGTCAACTCGTCGTCACCTCCACCGACATGGTGAGACGCGACGCCTTGGGCGAAATGAGGCACCAGCTCTCATCTCGAGACCTGGTCGAGGAGTTCATTCTCCTGAGGATTCGCCCACTCACCACCAGCTGGCGGATGAAGTGCCTCCTCGTCGGTGATGGGAGGCCTCTCGGCCCGTGCGCCTTCTACGGGTACGAGCCCACCGCAGGTACGACCTCCCCCGAGCAGAGAGGGAGACGAACCTCCTCCTCGGCCGATATCTGCCGTCCGAGGTGAAGGCCATTTCGAAGATGATCACAGGGCGCTGGAATAGGGCCTGCGAACTCTTCAAGTGGGAGGTCCCTCCTCGCCCGGACATTGCCCCGGCTAGGGACGCCAAGGCGGGTGAGAAGAGGAAGAGGGCCACCCCGTCCGCCCCGTCTCGTAGAAGGGAAAACAAAAGAGCCTCGCCCAGGAGCTGGCAGACTGGGAGGATGACGTAGACAGCGATCGCCGCGAGTCGTCGGTCCTAGGCGGGGCGAATTCCAAGGACTCGGGCGACGGGGAGTCCAAGGCGGGGTCGCGCGTCGGGAGCGATGAGCGACCTCCCATGAAGAAGCGGACCGAGGCGACTGTGAAGCCCGGACTAGGCGTGGGCAAAGGGCCAATGGGCACCCTCTTCGCGGCGATCCACTCGACGGCTGTGATCCAGGAGAGGTTCTCCTGGGACACATCCTCCTCCTGCTCATCCGATGTGAACATCGACGAGACGGTCGACGTCATCGGCGAGGATGACGCGGACGAGAGCCTCTAGAGGGATGCCCCGGCTACCGAGGCAACTTCACCCCCCGAGACGACCCGTCCAGCACGAACCTCGGCCGGGGGTGACGCGGCGCCGGAACAGCGCCCCCTTCCCCCGCGCCGGATGCAAGAGGGCCCTCGCCTCGCCCCACGAGCGCGCGGGTTTCAGGTGGCGACATGGCGCCAAGATGTTCTCCTCCCCTAGCCGCGACTGCGGAGGGAGCTCCTGCTTCTTGCCTACGGGCGCGCTGGTGACGGTCCTGTCCTCTTCCTCACCCCGAAGGAAAAGGCTAAGGACCAGGGCTCCCTCGACTTGACTCTCCAGCCTCCTCGCCCCCGGATGACACTCTCTGGGCGACTTGGGCCGGACCTCCTCGTCGCCTCACCACTGGAGCTCGAGCTCGTGAACCATCCCGGGGATCCGAGGAGGAGGTGGCGTCGAGCTTCGCCGGGATGACGGCCTCCCATGTCGGAGCGGCTGATCGGGCCGCCGCGCTGAAGGTAATCCCGTCTCGCCTTTTTGCTCTACCATCCACAACTTGCTGATCGTCCTGTTTCAATGTGTGCTCATCGCGGAGAGGCTTTCCCTCCTGGAGGCATGCGCGGCCAATATCGAAGGACCGTTGGCCGAGGAGCGGGCTCGTATAGCCAATGTCTTGGAGGCCCTCGGCACCGAGACGAGGAAGACGGACGAGCTCTCCAAGTGCCTCAAGGACAAAACGTCCGAGGTGGACGTCCTCAAGGCCAAGCTTGAGGCGGAAACAGCACGTGCCGCTCGCGCCGAAGAGGAGCTCGCCACCGAGAGGGAGAAGGCCGAGGTGAAGAGAAAGCGTGCCACCGAGGTGGAGGAGGCGCTCACCTCTGAGCGAGGAAAGGCCGAGGCCGCGGCGGCACTACTCGCCGCGGAGGAGGGGAAGTCTGCCTCAGCCCAGAAAGAGGTCGCCAAGCTCCAAGACGACCTCTCGCTGGTGCACGAGAGGCTGGAGTGTTTCACCGAGCAAGACACCAAGGCCTACAGACTTGTTACGCCTCTGTGCCATGTGGCGAGTTTGGCGGCCAGTGGGGTCGGACTCGATGTCGGTGCCTCCGGAGACGATGATCATGGACGGCATCAGGTGGGCAACTCGGGTCTGCAGCGACGTCCATCTTGCCAGCTTCGTCTTTGCCCAGGATGTAACGGACTCCGAAATCAGATATGGTTAGGGGAACGGATCGTCGCCAAGGACCGAAGGACCAGTCGAGAGGAGTTCTACATCTTCTTCCATACAGGGCTTCAAAAGGCGCCATCCCAAGGCTTGTTTGATAACTATTATTATAGGAGAACTCAGCATAGGGCAATGCCTTTTCCCAGTTGGAACCAAAAGAAAGAATGCATGATCTCAACATATCTTCCAAGATTTGATTGGTTCTCTCGGTCTGGCCTCCAGTTTGAGGATGGTATGCGGTGCTAAAGGAGAGGCGGGTCCCCATAGCATCGTGGAGAGACTGCCAGAAGCGGTTAACAAATTGGGTGCCTCTGTCGGAAATAATCCGCTTCGGAACTCCATGGAGGCAAACTATTCTGGAGATGTAAAGATCAACCAATTGACTAACTTTGAAAGTGGTCTTGACTGGAATAAAATGTGCCACTTTAGAGAGACGGTCGACGACTACCCAAATGGCATCGTGACTTTTCTGAGTTCTGGGTAGACCGACGATGAAATCCATACCGATCTCTTCCCATTTCCACTCGGGCACGGGAAGGGGTTGGAGGGTACCTGCTGGTCGCTGATGTTCAGCTTTGACACGACAGCAAGTATCACACTCAGAAATGAATTTGGCGATCTCTCGTTTCATCCGAGTCCACCAAAATCGCTGCCGTAAGTCTTGATACATTTTGGTGCTGCCAGGATGTATGGATAGAGGGGAATCATGGGCTTCCTGGAGAATAAGGGATTTCAACTCATCATCTTTGGGCACGATAAGACGCTTGCCGAACCAAAGGACTCCATGTTCATCTTCAGAAAAACAAGTGGCGGTTCCAGTTTTCATCTTCTCCTTGATTTTACGGATTCCGGCACTTGTGAGCTGGGCAGCCTTAATTTGATCTTCAAGGGAAGGCTTCACTTCAAGAGCAGCAAGGAAACCTTGTTCTCCCATCTCAAGGTTGAGCCGTTGAAATTCCTGACAAAGGAGTGGCTGTTGCTCCTGAATTGCCAAATTATTGCAATAAGCCTTTCGGCTTAATGCATCGGCCACAACATTAGCTTTGCCGGGAGTATAATTGAGACCAATATCATAGTCTTTGATGAGCTCCAACCATCTTCTTTGTCTCAGGTTCAGATCTGGTTGGGTGAACAAATACTTCAGACTTTTGTGGTCGGAAAAGATTTCGCAGCGATTACCGATGAGGTAATGCCGCCAGATTTTTAGGGCATGGACTACTGCTGCTAATTCCAGGTCATGAGTGGGATAATTGAGTTCATGAGGACGAAGTTGACGGGAAGCATAAGCGACCACCTTGCCCTCTTGCATAAGAACACACCCAAGACCTTGATGGGAAGCATCGCAGTAGATTTCAAGGTTTTTGTGGATGTCAGGAAGAACCAAGACAGGAGCACTGGTTAGCTTCTCCTTGAGCTTCTGAAAACTCTCTTCACATTTGGGAGACCAGAGATACTTCTTGTCCTTCTTGAGTAGCTCGGTCAAAGGTTTGGCAATGGAGGAGAATCCTTTGATGAAGCGGCGATAATATCCCGCTAACCCGAGGAAACTTCGGATCTGAAGAACAGACTTAGGTGGCTTCCATTCTTGAACGGCACGGACCTTGCTTGGGTCTACCGCGACACCGTCCGCTGATAACACATGACCCAAGAACTCAACTTGGCTTTTCCAAAATTCACATTTAGAGAATTTGGCATAAAGACGGTGTTCGCGAAGCTTTTCGAGCACCAAGCGCAAGTGGTTGCCGTGTTCTTCTTCGGATGGGGAGTAAATGAGTATGTCGTCAATGAAGATGACCACAAACTTATCCAGATACTCCATAAAAACGGAATTCATAAGTTGCATAAAGGTGGATGGAGCATTGGTAAGGCCGAAAGACATAACAGTATACTCGTACGAACCGTAACGAGTAGAGAAGGCTGTTTTTGGAATATCTTCTGATCTGATTTTGATTTGGTGGTATCCCAAACGGAGATCAATCTTGGAGAATACGGAGGCGCCGGTCAATTGATCAAAGAGATCATCGATCCGGGGAAGGGGATACTTATTTTTGATAGTCACTTCATTCAACGGACGATAATCGACAACCATACGAAGAGAACCGTCCTTCTTCTTCACAAACATTGCGGGACAGCCCCAAGGAGATGAGCTGGGCCTAACATACCCTTTGTCTTCTAACTCCTTCAATTGCTTCTTCATTTCTTCCAATTCATTAGGAGGAATTCAATATGGCCTTTTTGAAATAGGAGCAGTTCCAGGTGGGAGTTCGATAACAAACTCCACACTACGGTCAGGTGGCATGCCTGGCAACTCCTCGGGAAAAACATCCAGAAAATTGCAGACCACTGGAACTTCTTCAATCGATGGAGCTTGGGTGCATTTAAGGGTATAAAGCTGAGGTTGATAAAGCTGTAGAGCAACTTCGAGATCTCTACCGTCAGGGCTGGTAAGGGATATAGTCCTGCGGGCACAATCGATCTTTGCTTCATGCTTGGCCAGCCAATTCATGCCGAGAATTACATCAATGCTCGCTGGACCGAGCATGATGAGGGTTGCAGAAAATTCCACCCCAGTTATATCTATCTTAACATCCTCGCATTCCTGCTCAGCCCTCCTTTCCGAGCCGGGTGTTTGAATTATAAGAGGGATGCACAAGGGTTTGGATGGAATGCCATGATGCTCAGCAAAACTACTAGATATAAAAGAATGAGATGCTCCGGAATCAAAAAGTACGCTTGCAGGAGTTGAGTTAACTAACAGCGTACCGATAACGACATCAGTGGCTTCTTCGGCTTCCTCAGTCGTGACGTGATTAACTCTGCCACGGGCTGCACCTTGAGGATGATTAGGTGGTTGCCTCTGAACTTGAGGACCATTCTTCGGTGGTCCTCGTGGTGGGGGAGGCGCTGAAGAATTGGTGGCTGGAGGGTGAGGGCACTTGCTTGCATAATGACCCCGCTGACCACATCGGAAACAATTAACATGAGGATAAGCAGGGCTGGTTCCCTGCGAACTCCCTTGAGGACGGGGCTGGTATGTTGGAGCTTGTGGCCGCGGAGGATATCCACCTTGACGTGGAGGTGGTGGAGTTTGAAACCGAGGCGCAGAAGACGGCGCATAGCAGGGTTTTTGATAGCTACTGCTTGCTGATTTTGAGGCCTCTCTCTCGCGCTTACGAGAGAGCCCCAGAGGCTTAAGCTTGCTCTCCTTAATAAGGGCTTTGTTGACCAAGTACTCGAAATCTGGACAATCCAGCATGGATAGCTCATTCTGCATCGTGTCCGATAAGCCCCTCATGAATTTTCTTCGGCGAGCTTCATCGGAGGAAACCTCGCTAGCTGCATATCTTGCTAGACGATTGAAGTTATGGAGGTACTCGGTGACGGAGCTATTGCCTTGTTTCAGCGCCAGAAATTCTTCCCTCTTGTTGTCCATAAGACCTTCTGGGATGTGAGCACTGCGAAAGGCTTTGGTGAATTCCTTCCAGGTCATGTCCTTGCCAGAGGATTGAGTGAGAAGGAGATTATCCCACCAAGCACTAGCGGCTCCTTCCAGAAGATATGTTGCAAAGAGAACCTTGTCCCGATCGGAGCATTGAGCAAGGGTGAACTTCTTCTCCAGATTTCGAAGCCAATCATCGGCCTCCATAGGATCTTCAGCCTCTGAGAAGGTTGGAGGAGAATAGCGCTGAAACTCCGAGAATCCTCCTCGGGATTGGCTTGAAGCAGAAGACCTGTCCATGTGTTGGACGAGCGTCTCGAGAATGCGATTCTGGT
Source organism: Stipa capillata (assembly GCA_019208055.1). Taxonomy (NCBI): domain Eukaryota; kingdom Viridiplantae; phylum Streptophyta; class Magnoliopsida; order Poales; family Poaceae; genus Stipa; species Stipa capillata. The sequence goes on from JAGXJF010001432.1 coordinate 64,149, forward strand.
CCTGACGATTGTGCTCCATCTGAAGGAGCACCTCAGCCAACGATGGAGTGGGAGGGGGCGGAGGAGCACCATGGGCTGCTCCATGCTCACCACCTGACCCGTTTCCAGACATCCTGCAAGACATGGATAAGATTGCAGCAGGATGAGACAACACTGACTCGTGTAACAGATTATAAACATGTAGGACAACAAGAATACATGTTTAACTTCATTCCAAATCAGTAATGCATTCATCCAGAAGGCAACATTGAAATGGCGACACGAGAGTTAATAACTAACACATTTCATATATGTAGCATACGGAAGGTTTACAAATGGCTGCAATTCACATCGCCGAAGCGGAAATTTTACAACACATCATGTATCCAAAACATCGTAGCCATCAATACATATGAAAGTGCTTAGTCCATTAACCAATTTACAAGGGTAGAGCTCTAGTCTTTGACACAAAGACTTCAACTAGCTCCTATAGCAACAGAAAAACAGCGCACATACGCGCTGAACTCAGGGAATAGCATCCTCCACTCCGGGGTGGAGGGCAAGGAAAAGGACTCCAGCGGGAGGGATCGGCACCGGGGTTTGAAGCTCAGTCGGCAATTCTCCCGAAACTGGTCCATAGGTAGCACGATGGGGCCTCGGAACAGCCATGGCCAACATGTGACGAGGCACATAGCGAGGTCCGGTGACCCATGGAAAGAGGAGTGCTGGAGGACGATGACCGAGAGCATTTGGGCGAGCAAACTCCCCACAAGCCTGCATAAGGTCAGCTGGGGCATTCCTCGAACCAATGTGCTCGTCGATGAAGGCAAGCGCGTGGCAAAGGCGGTGATGATACACATCCCGATCATATGCTGCTGCACGGTAAAGGAGATGGGTGATCTTCAAGGTGGGGATCAGCTCCACCAAAACAGGATTATGCTCGAGGACGAACTCATCCATGAGAAGCTCCGATGTGGGATCCTGCTGACCCACATGATAACAGAAAGGGGACTCACTGTAATTGAGGTCTGCATAACGGAGAAGGGTCATGGCATTGAAAGCAGCAGCTTGGACAGCTCCTTCATAAGAGCCATCGCGCCCGTCAAACACCAGCGGATGATGCAAAGGGAAAACTGGGCGAGGGCGGATGTGGACGAAAGCAACATAGTCCGACATCCCGAAGCTTCGATTGTGGCGGTAGACCATATACTCCGGCATCCACTGATAACCAGCGGAGGCGAGCATGTGAAGGAGGAGAGTGGGAGCGCCGCTCACTCCATGGCAGTGAGAGGCTCCCACCAAGGTGACATATGCTTCAGCCATCCTGAAGAGAAGGGGAAGGATGACCTAGGTTAGATCCAAATCATAAATCAGATGCAATAGATGAGGAGATTTCAGATCTAAGATGGATGGGGAAAAGAAGAAAAGGGGAAATCTACTTATGATTTTCACAAATAGGTTTTAGTTTCCACAAATAATTTTCTTGGAGACTCCAAGTCCTACAACTAACGACCACCTGCAAGGTTTATCCTACGGTCAGTTCGGCTCTGATACCAAGCTGTAACGGACTCCGAAATCAGATATGGTTAGGGGAACGGATCGTCGCCAAGGATCGAAGGACCAGTCGACCTGGTGGCACGGTACCTGCGCCGTACTCACCGAGGCAGTGTGATCCGACACCTGCGCAACGCAAGCCGGCCGGAAGCGACAAAACTTCCCAAAGCCACATAAGATTTCAAAATCCTGTGAAGAGTTAAAGTCGTTCTCGGTCCCACTAGGCAAAACAAACACGGAGGAGCCCGGCGATCCTACCCACACCCTAACCTAGCTCGGAAGCTAGTGGGTCGCTCGAAAGCCCGATAGGATCAGCCCACACCCTGCCTGGCCGGCACAGCATCTCAACCAGCGGGTCACTCAACCGATATCTGCTTCAACAAGTGAAAGGGAGAACTGCTGTAATTCTTCACAGCATACCCAAGTGCTTCATCACATACACGCATTTCACATGGGCAGCCCTGGAAACAACTCATATATCATCACAAAACTCTACATAAGAGAGGTTTAAAGGTAATACATGTCATCCATACCAAGGAGACATCCTAATTTCAATATTACATGACCTAAGGGTCATTTCCAGCACAACATAGGCTCAAAAACAGCAGCGGAACAGTGGGATAGACATAGAGATGATTGACTAAAATCATCTCTCAAAAGCTATACAACCTAACCATGACCAAGACGGATAAACTTGCAGGATTAAACATCATAAGCATCGTTTTCAGCATTGTAAAAGTCCTCAAGGCTAGGGTCACCTGCAGGATTTGAATTCCCGAGTGAGTACTTTCGTACTCGCAAGATGCAATTGCTTATTCCAAGTTAAACTTAAGCATACTAGACAATTGAACGACGGTAGAAGGAATACAATTCAATTTCAGCAGAATTAAACTAAAGACTACCATCTTTAGCATCCAGTTCATGCATAGCAAAAGAAATAACCACATACTCAAGCTTCAACTTGAATTTCCATCAGATTAACCAGTAATTTCAGATCTGAAGCTACACCAATAGCATCATATCAAAGCATCCAATTGCTACCAACAAATAGCAATCTAGCAATATTAACACCAGAGATGAGCTACAACTCAATACTCTATCCAATGTTAATACAATTGGCTACAACCAATGTGTGACTACAATCACAATCAATTCCTTTTATTCCCCCTAAGACCTCCTAGCCATTAGAGGGATTCCGGGACGGCTATCCCGGATCGAGTTTAGTCGAGGGAGGTAACTACTATCACCTTTACCTCGAACGAAGGTACCCCGATACAGTCGAGGGTAATAGTTGGCCGACCATTACCCTTCTCTAACTTGCATCGAATGTACCTTCGCCGGCTCAAGGATTGGCCACTATGGTAAGATCATGCGAGCGGCTACTCGTCAAGTCTTCCACGGGCCCGATCCCGTCTCTCACAACTCCCCAAAGGGTTCAAGTTTTCGTTAAGGTGTTTTAAAGGACACATCCATGCCAAACACCCACATGAGCAACCTACTCATGCTAGTCACCACACATCACAGCCAACAATTGAAAGTATTCGAACCACACGCCATAAATCGAACAAGCACGTATAAGAGTAACTGGAATTAATTCAACAAGCGTGCAAGCTTGCCTGATTGTTCGGGATAATTCTCCTGCTGGTGATCACCCTCGGTAAATCCCTCGTTGCCCGGTTCTAGGGAGTAAATATTCAAACACCGGACAAGCAAAAGAGAAAATAAGAAACACTGAAATTTGAAAGTGATGGGATGTATGCAATGCATTCTACATGGTAGGGAAAGAAATATGAACCTAACGTTCTTAGCTGTACTTGACTTCGGGTTTGGGTTATTGGGTTATGACTTTGAGAATTGATTACAAAACCCTGAAGATTATTATTTCAGAAATAGAGATGATATACGCACATCTACACATACAAATGTATTTTTCAATTGTTCGATGAGTTATCAGGTGGTTGCTTAATTTTTGATTGTTGACATTCTAATCAGAATAGTGCACCTACCAGAACCAAACTTACACCATTCAATTGGCTGTTTCCATAATGGGGTCATGCAATTTACTAAACCATACTCTAACAATTCAATTATTTGCAACTACATTACACTAGCTTCCCTAACAATTGTCACCCTTGCAAAAACCAATATCTAAATGCAATTGCACATACTGTTCTCAGATAAGATATTAGTCGCCCACGGTGTATATATACATGTTTACTACATAAGGTTGTTCACAGCATGCAAATAACCGAGGTTAGGCATAAACATATACATGCTGATCTTTATGCTAAACTTAGTTTAGCTAATAAGCTCTTATGCTTATACCCTGTTTTTCTCAGTTTGCTGCACCTATTAAGACAAGAACAGATCAACCACATAGATTGGTTAAATAAATTGGTAGCCAGCTGTTCAGCATAGCATTTGAGAGATTAGCAGAATGGATTTGATTAGGACGTAGGTTAGCAGCTAGATGATTAGTTCACTAATTGAAGCTAAACATTAGCTAGGCAATCTGAAGAAACCGAAAACTAATCAGCGAATTAACTAAGCAGCAGCACACGAGAGCGATTAACCAACGAGATGGTTAAATAACCAACTACTTAACAAGGACTAACTAACTAATTAACCGGTTATCAGAGTATTCAATACTGCGGTTAGAACTTGGCTCAGCTAAAAACGTTGCATGCAGCACAGGAGGTGGCCGACCGAGCGAATGCTCACCCAGGTGAAGGAAGGCCAAGATTGCAGCCGAGTTCGTCGAGAGGTTGCACGGTCGGTTGCCGGAGACGACAGCCGGTGCTCAAGGTCGCGCTAAGGGGAGATGGCGGCGTCTACGTGGCTTGCCGGAGTGGCCGAGGATGGGGTTGGGGCCACGCTCGGCGATCGTGGCGGCGGTGCTCGGGGTCCTTCGTAGGAGAAGCCGACGTGCTCGGGGATGAGCCACCGGAGTTGCGGAAGAGGATCGCCGCGGCGGTGAGAAGCTCGGCGAGTCACTGCAATGGCCGCGAACAGAAAGAAAATGAGAAGGAGAAGGGGGATGGGATGCGCGGCAGGGGAAGCAAGGGAGCTCGCCGTCGACTCTTCGCCGGAGTTGGGGGCGGCCGGCGATGCTTGCGGCGACAATGGCAAACGGGAGAACCGATGGTTTCGGGAAGAACGACTGGCGAGGAGGAGAACTGAGAGAGAGAAGGAGAGACCGGTGCGCCCGAGGAGTAGCTCCATTTACAGAGAGAGAGGGAGAGAGAGAGAGCAGGTGGAGGACGCCGGCGGACGCGTGGATGGCCTCGGGACTACGTGGCGGAGGAGCTCTGCGAGAGGGGGCCCGCGGGTCAGCGCACTGGCGCGAGAGCAAAGGAGCAGGCGCCGGCGGCGGCATGCGCTGGAGGGAAGCTTGCGCGTGCGGGAAGAAAAGAGAGAAAGGAGCACTGGCCGGGGAAGGAGAAAGGAAATGGGCCAGCGGCCCAAAACGAAGAAAAGAAGATTTTTCCTTTTTCTCTGGCTTTTTAGGTACTAGGTTAAATCCATTTGAAAATTGATTCAAACTCCAGGGTTTCCAGGTATTCTAATTCAATTTGAAGTTATAGGTATTCAAACTGTGGTCTGATATCTCTAGAAAAGTTATTAGGAGTTAAAGAAGTTATTTAAAAATTTGAATACAAATTCTGGTATCCCAGCTACAACTCAAATTGTTGGGTAAAAGGTTAACAAGTATTCGGTTCACACGCAACTCCAGTTAAATGGTAAACTTTCAGCAAGGTTTTATGTCCCTGAATAACTATACCAGCAATGATCTCCTGAGCTACCTTGTTTGAACTAATCAGCTTAAAAGCCATGCCTTAGGACCTTTTCATGGGATGCAAACCTACATGTATGCATGGGATGCAAGATTTTTCTTTTGGTCAAGTGCTCAAAAATCGATCTCAAACAAATAGACATATTTACAAAACTGGTCTTTACACAGGACAACGCCCGGGCCTCCGCGGAGCTCTCGCTCAGCTGCACCTACTTGGCGATCCACTCCAAGCCGTCGGTCTTCTCGGTCCCGGGTTACGTCGCCCCAAAGACTTCCGAGGTGGTTGCGGTCCGGGACAAGTTCAAAGGCGAAGCCGACGCCTTCATGACCTCGGTTTGGAGCTCCCGCAAGAAGGGGCTCAAGTATGTCGAGGGCATCCAGAAGTCCCAGAAGAGGCCAGCAGCCAGGGGAAGTTCGAAGAGCACCGAAGGCGCTTCGGGCGGGGGCCCCGCCGCGTCGTCCTAGCAGCCAAAGTTTTAAAGTCTGCCTCGGCCACCAGCCTTATTTTTTGTGAAGTCTTGCCCCTCGGTCGCTGCGTTGATGTAATCTCGCCACATGTGGCTGACTTGTGAACTCGCCTTGTGGCTTAAATTTTGATTAATGCTAGTCACAATGTTCATTCTTCTATCGTAATTGTTTGTAGAGGCTGTCTTCGCAATATAAGTCGCCCGCTGGGCGACGTGGGACTCATCCCCTTGTAGCCCTGTCGGACAAGCATTGCTCGCCTGGTCTGTCAATTGTGGAAAAGGAACCTTGTGTAGTTGGGGAGAAGGTCGCAAAAGATGCCGCCCCAGTGGCGGTCGAGGCTCATGGGGCCGACCTGTCTCTCGTGGTCGGCGAGAAGGTTGTGGAAGGCGTCGTCCCGGCGACGGCCCAGGGCAGTGGGAGCGACTTATTTCTCCTGGCCCTCGCGGCCGACCTGGCCGAAGACGCCGAGATGTAGGAGCTTTAGTCGACCGGCCCTCCCATGTTGCCCAATGTAGCTCGCATGTCCCAAAAGCTGGGACTTAGTCAATTTTAGTCAATTTTATCGTCGCGTTGATCGCGATTGTTGTAACTTAGCGCGGGGGTATTGTCCCCTCACCAAAATAATTTACGACCACGAATACTGTCCCCTCACCAAAATAATTTGCGACCACGAAGTATTCGTGGTCGCCCTGCTTTGTTTGTAAACGTGCATTTGAATTCATTTGAGTCGCAAGTTTGGTGCGATCTCGTCTTTTTGGTCGCTCTTTCCTTCTTCCGTTGGGTGGCATGTCGTGTGATCCCAATTGCGGACGAGGCAACGTAAGGTACAGCGTAGTAATCCTAACATGTCCAAGACGTCCTGGGTTGAGGGTAGGGGCCCTTCTAGCCCGAGAATTTCATCCTTAGCAGAGGGGAGGCCCAGGGGGTCAGGCCGAGGTGTCATTGAAGGCAGGATCAGGGCACGCTTCACCTGCTTTGGGTGCGAAGTGTCTTTCGTCATCCTTAGGGGAGCGGCGTGGGGCCGAGCTGCCTAAGACGTAATTGGCAAGTTGTTCGTCGTCCTTAGGGGAGTGGCGTCGGGCCACGTCATCCCCGTTATTGTTTGGCGCGATGAACGAATCGGCACTACATTTAGATAGATTGCTTTCTAACAAAAGTGACGATCATTACAAGGACAAAGTCCCTCCAGGCTGACGCAACAGCTGTCGGCAACATGTGGCCAAATGGCCTGCGGCATGATCATAGCTAGTACTTCCTGAGGTTGTCGCCGTTCCAACTATGCTTGAGGATGACACTGTCGAGATCTCGGAGGCGAAATGACGACGGTCGAGATTAGCTGATGACCTCGTACGGGCCTTCCCATTTGGAGCTGGGCTTGTCGTCGGCCTCGGGGTTGAGCTTCTTCTTGAGCACCAAGTCGCCCACCGCTATGGGTCGCGGTTTTACCGTTTTGTTGTAGTACTTTGCGGTCACCGCCTGGTATCGGTCGATGTGGAGGGATGCATCTTGTCACACCTTGTCGAGCCCGTCGAGCGACGTCAGGCGGCTCGGCGATGCGTAGGGACTCAAACTCCACTTCAACCGGAGTGACAGCAGCTTGAATGGGGTGTGTCCCGTCGCTCGGCTAACCGAGGTGCGAGATGACCAGAGCATGCTCGAAAGCTCATCCACCCATTTCCCTACAGGGAGCTCAAACATGCATATACGTAAGCCCTAGAGGATGATACCGTTAGCCCTTTCTACCACCCCGTTAGCCTTTGGGTTGGCGACTGAGGCGAAGCACAACTTGACGCCGAGGCCGGAGCAGAAGTTTCTAAAGTTTGCCGCATCGAACTGAGTCCCGTTGTCTACGGTCAACTCGCGCGGAATGCCGAATCGACATATGATGCTCTTCCAAACGAATTTCTGCACGGCGGCCGAAGTGATCTTCGCCAGGGGTTCTGCCTCTATCCACTTGGAGAAGTAATCCAGGGTGACGACGATGAACTTGGTGCTGCGGCACTACGTCTTGAACGGGCCGACGAGGTCGATCCCCCAACGCGCCAGAGGCCAGGAGGGCGAGATGGGTTGCATTTCACTTGCCGGTTTGTTCGTGCCTCGGCCCATCCATTGGCACGCCGAGTAGCGCTTCACCAGATCTTGAGCATCTCTTAACGAAGTTGGCCAGTAAAACCCGGCGTGGTATGTCCTAGCGACTAGGGACCTGGGGGCGAGGTGTGAGCCGCAGAGCCCCTGGTGGATTTCCTTGAGCAAATCCCTGCGCTCTTCTATTGAGATGCATTTCAGAAATGGAGCGCACACACCTCGCTTGTAGAGGTTCCCTTTATGCATGATGAAGCTCCGGGCACGCGCTGACAGACGACGCGCTTCGACAGGGTCCTCGAGTTCTGTCTTGGTGGAGAGGTACTCTTCGATCCTTGTCCTCCAATCTTCCGGCGAGATGGTACAGACATCGGCCAGCCCCTTAGTCGAAGCGGTGGACAAGACCTCACTGAACGCTCTGGGGGCTAGGTAATTCCACCACTCGCTGCCCGGGCTAGGAGATCAGCCTCAGTGTTATCCCCGTGTGGTATGCTCTGGGCGGTGATCCCCTTGAAATGCTTCTCCATGGCCCTCACCACCATTAGGTACTCCGGATCCTTTGCTCGGTAGTCTTTGCCGACTTGCCCGATGACCAGCTGCGAGTCGCTCCTGACGAGGAGCCTGCGTGCTCCGGCCGCACGTGCTTTGCGAAGTCTGAGCAGGAGCGCTTCATACTCGGCGATGTTGTTGGTTGTTTTGAAGTCCAGTCGGGCCGAGAACGACGCCTTGGCCCCCTTCGGAGACACCAAGACCGCGTCGGCCCCAGCCCCTTCCGTGCACCAAGAACCGTCGACGTAGAGAGTCCAAGTCGGGTCTTCCATGTTCTGTGTGAGGCCAGGCTGAGGCACCCACTCCGCGACGAAGTCGGCCAGCACTTGCGAATTGATAGCTATTCTGGGGAGGAAGTCGACCGTGAACGGGGTGATCTCGGCCGCCCATTTGCTAACCTAGCCCATAGCCTCCCGGTTGCGGAACATTTTTCCTATCGGGAAAAAGGTTGGTACTCGTATCGGGTGAGCCAAGAAGTAATGGCGGAGCTTTCTAGACGCCATGACAAGTGCGTACGCCAGCTTCTCCAGCTCCGTGTACCGTATCTTCGCCCCTTGCAGTGATTCAGAGACGTAATAAACTGGGTTCTGGATCCGACCCTTGCTCTTTGACGAGAACGGCGCTGACTGCCGAGGTTGTGGCGGCGAGGTACAGCAGGAGGATGTCACCGGGTGACAGACTCTGTAGGAGCACGAGCGAGGTAAGATATCTCTTCAGGGCCTCGAAGGCCGACTGGCATTACTTGGTCCACTCAAACTTCCCAGAGCCTCGCAAAACCTTGAAGAACGGGAGCCCCTTCTCCGCCGAACGGGACACGAATCGTCCCAGGGACGCGAGGCGACCAGCTAGCCTCTGTACCTGCTTGGTTGTGGTAGGTGACTGCATGCTGAGAATCACATCAATCTTCTTCGGGTTAGCCTCGATACCTCTTTTTGAGACGAGGAAGCCCAGGAGCTTTCCGGCGCGCACGCCGAAGACGCACTTCTCCGGGTTCAATCTCATATCGGACCGCCTGAGGTTGGAGAAGGCTTCTTGTATGTCGGCCGCATGGGTCTAGGCGAGAGCGCTTTTGATGATGATGTCATCCACGTATGCCTCCACGTTCCTGCTGACTTGGTCGCTCAGGGATTTATCAATTAGCTGGGTGAATGTCGCCCCCGTGTTCTTGAGGCCGAACTGCATACGGACGTAGCAGAACATCCCGCACGGGGTGATAAAGCTGGTCTTCTCCTCGTCCTCCTCGGCCATCCACACCTGGTGTTATCCCGAGAATGCGTCCAAGAAGCTCATGAGGTCGCAGCCGGAGGTGGCGTCGACTAGCTAGTCAATGCGAGGGAGGGGGAAGTTGTCCTTCGGGCATGCCTTGTTTAGATCAGTGTAGTCCACGCACATTCGCCACTGTCTGTTTGCTTTTTTGACGAGGACCAGGTTCACCAGCCACTCTGGATGCAAGACTTCACGGATGACCCCGGCCTTGAGCAGCTTGGCGACTTGCCCGCGAGCGGTGACCTGTCGATCGACCGACATCTTCCTCAGGCACTGCTTCACAGGACGAGCCCCTGGTGCAACCATCAACTTGTGCTCGATTATGCTTCAAGGCACACCCAGGAGGTCTTCAGGTTCCCACGTGAAGAAGTCACTGTTGGCCCGCCCTGATCAACACGCCCTTGTGCAGCTTGTCCTCTGATAATATGACAGATCGGGTCTCTCCGTCCAGTCTGGGCTTGGAAATCCACCATCTTGTTGTGGCCGACATAAACTGGTCGCCGGGAGTGTCGATGCCGAGGACTTCGCCCTCCTCGAGCGAGACCCTAGTGCCACCGGGAGAAGCAGGACGAGATGTTTCGGTTGCTGGGATGACGTCATGGACGTATCTTCGATGCGACGAGATAGGCCCTGGTCTCCAAACACTGTTATGACTCCAGTGGGGGCGGGGACCTTCATGCATAGGTAGGCGTGATGAGGAACCGCCCCAAACTTATTGAGTGTCATTCTCCTGAGGATCACATTGTACTGGTAGGGCATCTCGACAACATCGAAAAGCACGCTCTCCGCGCGCTCTCCAGCTTCGTTCTGAAACTTGACCAGGAGCCCGATTCGGCCGATAGCCCTGATCGGCTAGCCTTCGAACCAGAGAAGGGGGACGCCCGGACTCTGGAGGCATGAGCGCAGGATGCCCATCTCGTCCATGGTGGAGGCGAACAGGATGTCGGCCAAGCTTCCGCCCTCCACGAACACACATCGCACCTCCACGTCCAAAATGACTGCCGAGATGACCAGGGCGTCGTGGTGCGGCAGGACGATGCCCACGGCATCTTCTGGGGCCGAAGGTGAATGGGTGTTCGTCCAGGCGGGAAGCTCAGTCGGGGGGTACGCCCCAATGTGCTGAACCCGGCGGACATACTCCTTACGCTGGCGCTTCGATGAGAAGGTGTGGGGGCTTCCCCCTGTGATGGCGTGGATGACGCGACGCGGCTCCTGCCCACCGGCTGGCGGATCATGTCGCGGGGGCGGAGGGGGGAGCCCCTGGGGAGCCTCGACCCATGGTTCTTGTACGCGCTGTCCTCGGCCCATCGGGCAGGCCGGTAGGGACCCCGAGTTCGGGCGACGACTTCACACTCGGCAGTTGAGTGCGAGTAAGACTTGTGTAGTTCACTGTATCTTCACTGGGGACCACTCGACCGAGGAGGCTCCCGCTGGCGAGGTCCCACCTCGCCTCGATTCTGGGCCAACTGATCGTAGGGCTCCCTCCCATGCTGCCGTGGAGGCTCGCGGGGAGATGGACCCTGACGCGGCAGATCCCGGGTGGTTTGCTGGCCTTGTGTCTGGCGAGATCTTCGAGGTTGCCCGCGCTCCTCCTCGTACTCGGTCTGCTCCTCCTCGGATATGTGGTGCACGTCATGGTGCCTCGGACATCGCCTTTCTGCCTTCTCAGTCCCCACGTATACTTGAGCTGCCCTGGCTTCCTCCCTTCGCAGGATTTGTCCTTCTTCCACACGGGCATAGACCTCCATGATGTCATATAGCTGTTCGACACGGCTCGGCTGCTTCCTCTCCACCTTGTCGGCCAAAGCCTCATTGCTAATGCCTCACCGCGCAGCCTCGCATGTGGTCTGCTCGGCGACACCCTTCACTTGGCACTGGACTTCGAAGAAGTGACGTTGAAAAGCTCGGATGGTCTCGCCCGGGCGCTGTCGGAGGTTGCTGAGGTCTATTGAGGTCATCTCTTTGTTGCCACACCCCTGCAAGTGCCCATGCAATTTGTCCCGTAGCTGCTCCCAGGAGTATATCGTGCGGGGCTCGAGGCCGAGGTACCATGCCTGGGCGATACCTGTGAGGGCTAGGAGCAAGCTCTTGGACACGATTGCCTCACCGCCTCCTGACGCCATCACAGCCGCCTCGTACACCCTTGTGTATAGGATCGGGTCCGTCGTACCCGTGTACTTTGGCAGATCGGCGGGACGAAACTTGGGCGGGAATGGAACAGCCATGAGTCCTGGGCTCAGCGGGCTCGCCATGCTGGTGAGGTCGATGACCTCCGGGGTGTGGGGGATGTACGCCTGTTGTTGCTCGATGTGCGCTTTGCACGGACGCTGGTCGGTGCACTGGTTTCCCTGGTGACTCGGTCCGCCTTCGTAGTCACGGATCACCTCTCGAGCGGCTTGCTGATTCTGCAGTATACTTGACCTGAGGTGCGCCGCCTCAAGGTCCGCCTCGCCCATATATGCCGCTGCCCGCGCCCGCTCCTCGTTTAAGTCTCGAAGAAGCGCCTTGACAGTCGGGACGAGGACATGGGTCTCCGCACGCATGGCGGAACGCCCCTCGACCAGCTAGCGACGCAGTTCCTCCGCAGCGTGGGCCTCCAGTGGGGGCGGCGGGGTTGCCAGCACCCGCGTCGCCTCGAGCTGTGCCCAATACAGGTCGGCCACCTGTTGAGATTGGGCGTTTGCCTTAAGTGCCTCCAATTCTGCCGCCTGAAGACGTGCCTGCAGTTCCTCCGACCTCTTCGCCACCTCCTCAGCCTATCGTTGAAGATCTTCCACCTCGTCTGCCAGGCCTCTTGTATTCACGATGGTCTCAGCCCGCGGTGGCGCCTACAACCCCGAGGCTGGGGTTACAGCCCGGGACCCCCCGTCCACCGCGACATCGGGGTCAAGCTTGCCCGGGCGGCCGGTCCGGCGTGGCCCTCGTCGCCTCCAGTCTGCCCGCATTCATATGGCCTTCCGCTGGAGGGAAGGGAGCTGAACTTCAGGTCTTCCGTTCACCGCCGCCTTTTGCCTGGCTCCCGTAGCTCCCTTCTTCGGTCGAGGTGGTCAGAAGTACGTCGCCCCTTCGATCCCCACGGTCGACGCCAACTGTCAACGAAATGACTCTTGGACAGTAAACTTGGGCACCCCGGGTTGAATGACCGAGGTGCTAAGAGGACGACTAGGGGAACGATGCCTAGCGATCACCAGAACTACCCCAAATTATCGCCGAAGATTAATACAGAAATTGCACTAGAAATTAGAGCTGGTACTCGGTGAAGAGAGCTTGGATTCATATGGGGTGCCGTTTCGCCCTTATATAGGCAAAGCCGACCTTCAAGTGAATATACATCACTGCCCCTAGGCAGATTACATGTAACATCCCCGTTTTTAATTTCCTTTTTGATTGTGCATCATGACATAGCATGGCATCGCATGAGTAAATTAAAATTTGAACTGGGATTTTAAATTCAAGGAGAGGCTTTAATCTTGTTCAAATTTATATAACCAATTGATTTGAAACTTAGTTTGAATTTAGCAAAATAGAATTAAAAGGAAACCGGAAGAATTCAGAAAAAGAAATTCTAGAATTTGAATTCAATTGAAGCAGGAGTTTTGAATTGGTTTAACATTTGCAAACTATTTTGTGAAATCAGAAATAAAAAAGACAAAAGAAAAAAAACAAAACCTAACCTAATCTCCTTCCCCGCCTGGGCCCTCTTCGGCCCACTTCCTTTCCCCGGCCCGCACCGGCCTGCCGCCGCCCCTCTTCTTCCTCCCTCTCTCTCCTTCCTCACCCGGCGCCACCTCCGCTTTCCCATGCCCGCCCCGTGGCGCGTCTCCCCTGCCACCGCGCCACCTCACCAGCGCCTCCCGAGCCCTCCCCTTATAAGCTTCTCTCGGCCGGCCCGCCCCCTCTTCCCATTTTCTCCGCCGCCCTCTCCATTGCCGCTCCGGCCTCCCTCTCGGTTTTCTTGCCGCCGCTCCAACCGAGCCATCGCCGGCCGCGTCGCCCGCCTCCCAAGGCCTTCGCGCCTCGACCGCCTCGCCGCCCCGTTCTGACCTCGCCCCGAAGCCCCGCCATCTTCCCCGCCCCGGTTGCTCCATCTCATCCCGGCCACCCGAGCCACTCCCGACCGGATCCCCTTCGCCGACGCCGTTTCCCACGGAGCTCGCCGTCCGGAGCCCCGCCGCCCCCCCCTCCATTGCCGCGCCGAGCCTCCCCACCGCGTCGCCTCGGTCCACCCCGGCAACTGCCGCTCCTCCGACCTCCGCTCCACTGCGCCGTCTACTCGGAGATCCACCGCTCGCCGCGGTCACCTCCGAGCACCTCGTCGTCGCCGCGCTCGAGCCAACCGCCGCCTCACCCGACGCCTCCTCCCCGCCGGTGAGCGCCGCCGGCCAACCGAGCCCAGGCAGTGGCCTCTCGGCAAGTAGCAGGGTTAGATAAATTAGTTAGATAGTTAATGGTTAGTAGGGGTAGTTAAGTTAGTAGTTAGTTAGGCTGGTAGTTGGTTAGGTTAGTAGTTAGTTAAATTAGTTAGGGCTAAGTGCAATTATGGTTCTAGGTTAAATGCTAATGATTAGTTATTTATTAATCAGTGTGATTAATGCCACTGATTGCTGTTAATTTCGGTTGGGGCATAATTATGGAGCGTAATCAATGTGTAGTAATTAATAATGTGTGTTTAATAACCCTAATTGCTAATCAGACAGCTGAAATGCTTCTATTAATGGCTAATCAGTGTATTTAATGAACTCATGAATTTGTCTCTATGACGAGTGGGTCCCACGCGTCAGAAAATTAAGAAAAGAGTAAGAGAAAAAGAAAATAATAAGACAGCTGGGCCCCATTGTCATTGACTCGAGTCCCAGTGGACCAACATTGACCTAGGGCCCACCTGTCATACTCTCGGGCTAGGTTATATTAAGTAATAAAAATAATTTTAGATTTCTTTACTGAGAAAAATACAACAAAGAGATTAAACCTTATAAAACTCGTAGAAAATTCATCGGAGGTCAGAAAAATGCAAATAATATATCAAAATGTTTAGAAAAATGAGAACTATTCAATTACATCATATTCATCCATGTTTGCATGCTAGGGAAAAGTGAAATTAACTAAAAACTCCAATTAGGGTTTCCCCGAACCCCCGGAAGTCTTCGGATCGCGATATCTTGCGCGTCCGGACTCCGATTAACCTGATTCCAGTTGCATTAGTTTTTATTTTGCATCCTCTAGCTCATGGCATACATTGCACCTCATGCTGAAGTTCATCATCGTGGTGTTCACACTGCGCCTGTTCGGTGTTTCGTTCTTTCCGATAGGACCGGACGATCTCGGCGAGTACAATTCCGAGCAGGAACAGGATCTAGTCGCTGAACCGCAAGGCAAGCAGCCCCCTTTGAACATATTGCGGATATCCCATTATTTGCAAATCTATTATTTGTTTTTAAATCCGTATTGCATGCGTTCAACTGATATTTTATGCTAAGGATTAGCCCTATTCTCTGCATAAGAACTTACCTTGTCGCTCAATCAACACCACTGACCCTCCCAACCTGATTAGAGTAGATTACTTGTTGTGTTAATATTGCGTATACAGCTACTGATGCTTAGACCTGCTTAGTCGGGTTCAAGTCGTAATTCCTGGGATGGCGGACAAAACGCAATACTCTGGATGGTTTAGCGGTTAGGTGGGTGTTCATCGGGAATGGTTAATAATCCTGACTAATATCAAATCGGGCATAGGCGAGAGGCCATGCTCGGAGCATGGTGGGTTGTCTCGTTCATCCCACAAGGACCGGTTCCCGGTGTCCTTTCGAACCAAGATTTGCGTGCTTCTACGCGGGTGGTATAATGAGCCACCCACGACCGAATAATCTGTCTAGGCTTAGGATATGAGCCACGTAGTTTGCCGTTTTCGTGACTTGGGTGCGTGGAAAACAAGGAGGGTGGTGTGATGCAACAATATAGGAGTGAGGGTTACACACGGTCCGGGACCGGGGATGTATCACCTGCCACAACTAGTGGGACCACGTCGAAGTATCGGCCGAACTGTCGTTCGTGGACTAGCCTATTAGGGCGGCTCATACCTAGGTCGAAAAACATTGTAAAGGTCGTGTTCAACCACCCTCTGCTAGCACACCTCGTGAAAGTGTGTACTCGGTAGCACTAAGAGTCGGTTGATACGCGTAGGTAAAGATGTACACCCCTGCAGGGTTTAAACTATTCAAATAGCCGTGTCCGCGGTTATGGACAGCTTGGTAAGAATCCGCACCGAATTAGACAAGCATAACCCTAATCTAAAACTTGCCAACTTTAAGGATTTGGTTTTAGCGATTGCTTCCTCCCTGGTGGTTGAGGAAGAATCGAGGGTTTCGTGTGTTCGACGGTCTGCTTTAGGTTTTTATTATGCAGTTTCAGCTCTTCTCCTTGCAAAGTATTCCAGTAGACGGATTTCAATATACTTACAGGTATTGTGAAAGAATAAATTAGCTTTCTGCAAAAATAGTCCACAGATAGCCCCTTCTTGATACCTGATGCATCTATTATTAATTTCCACTGTAAGTCTTGCGGAGTACATTTTGTACTTACCTTGCATTCGTTGATATTATTTCCGTGCAGAGGAAACCACTCCCGCAGCGGAGGGTTTCTACGTTGAGGTAGACACCGACATCGACTAGTCGCTGGTGATCCCGGGCAGTGGTCCTGCCCTGGGTTCGGCAGCTTGGTTTGTTCTACCGCCGCTTTTGGCCCTACCTTTAGGCTTCTCAGCCAAACTTAAACTTCCGCTGTGTAAATAACTTTTGGTTGTGTATACGTTGTTAAGTTTCCGAACAACTAGTATTATTGCAGTTTCGGTCGTAGAGTCTCTGTTATGATGCTGGTTTGTTCTCCCCCTGTATCGTGTACAATGCGTGTATGTTTGAAGTGCATGATGCAGGTAGGATTTCAGAGTCTTTAACATAGAGTCATTTAGTCTAATTACTCCTGTGAAGCGACTCTCCACTGAGAGGTTGGGAACTATATCACCCTACTCCAGCCGCGCATTCGTTTGCCGGGACGAGGTCGGGGTTGATGTTCCGGCTCAGTGGGAAAGAGTGAGGAGACCATATCACCCTACTGCTCCGTGCATTGATTTGCCGGAGTAAGCTTTGGGGTTGACGTCTCGGGCTATTCAAAGCCATATCACTCCACTCCTCTCGGATTTGACACCCGTGAGTTGAGGTCGGGGTTGACGTTTCGACTTAGCGAGTGATTTCTCTTAAGACTCTCTATTACAGAATCTGGGGTCCGACAGGCTTGGTATCAGAGCAGGACTGTCCGTAGGATGACCTTTGACCTTGGCCGATGTTGAGTCTAGAATTGTGAAAACTATTTTAAACTTAAAAAGGAGTTGCAAAAATCCTAAGTAGTGATTCTATTTTCTCCTTATCCTATCGATCTTAGTCTTTCCCTTACCTCTTCATTTGGTTTTAAAAAGTGGTTTTGACTACTCTGTCCTCCTTTCAAAAGTTAGGGTTCACGCATTTGGGGTATTCCTACCTTCCCTCTTATCTTATTTCCTGATCATGAGTTTTAACCCTTGTTTCTACCTATCCAGATGGTTGAAATCTATATCACCCTGGCGGGCACTTCCCACTGTGTATCAATTGCTGGTGCTCCTCCGCTCTTAGTACGGATCTTGGCAAGGTTGGGATACGAATGGCTGCCCGAATATGCTATCTATCGCCGCAACCGTCAATTTGGATTGAGTGATTATGTTGCTTCTGTCTTCATCCGACCACACCCTTCGGAACCGCTGTAGTTGCCTTCTATGCTACCAGGAAATCCCATCATCTTTGAGGGTCGTGATGGTTCTTACGAAGGAGCTGTCCAAACAGTTGCTCTTAATGCCATAAATTTTCTTCGTTACCACTATGCGGTGCAGCTTATGGATTCCCCTTTTTCTTATCATGTGGGGCAAGAAAATCCCAATACACCAATATGTTGGCAAGATTTTATAATGCACCCTGATCCCACGGTCGTTGAATTGGCCCCAATGCTCAATATTACACACCGTCTTTATCGAGCAGCCGCCTACGATCGTGACTGCTACCTTCATCGTTTGTGCCATGCCCTTGAGTTCATCAACGAGCACATGGGTGCCACCCAAGCTCCAAGAGACTTAATGTTAGCTCGCGGAGAGTTTACTGGGCCTTATGCTGCCAATAGGCCATCTCCATGCAACTTTGCTCCAGTTCCGGGACCTCGCTATACTTCTCGTCATCGTGTAGCTATGGAGATACCTGGAATTTCTCGTCATCGGCTTGAGCCACTTCCTGGTGAGGTGCCTCGCAATTTTCAAGAACCGAAGCCGATTCCGCCTGAAGCAGCGATGTACTACGTTCTGCACCACGACTCGCCCGACTACTCTCCGTGATGTCCATGCTCGTATGTACGACCAATGGTTGTAGTCATCTCTTTTGGCCCCTTTTTGTACCCTGAGCTGAAACTATATCCATGTAATAGGTTAATCCCATAGAGCAGTGTATGGTTCCTTTCCTAAGTCTATAACTGTCTAAAGTTGTAGATGAATCATGTATTGGAACTAAACCTTAAAGTGTGAGTGTGGTATCGTATCATGATCGTGTACAGGTTCTGGCCGTGAGCTTGTAATATTAACGGTCATGTATATTACGTACCAGATGTCTATCTGTGTTGCTATGGAATGTATTTTAGCTTCGTGGCTTTTGTACTACCATATGTGACATATTTAGCATTTATCCTTCTCCACACTGTTTAGTTTCCTCAGTACATCCTACCGCAAGTGGTCCTTCGGATTCGATTCTGAATCTTGAAGTAACTCCTTCTTCCTTCCTTCAGGATGGCTGACAATCAGCGCCCAGCAGATCATGGTGCCGGTCACACCGGTGATGTTCCCCCTCCACCACCGACTATGGCTGAAGTCTTGATGCAGATTGAGCGTAATCGCATGGAACAAACCATACTGCTGGAGCGCCTCGTGCAAAACACCGGCCGTCAACCTGATGACCGTGTTGGAATCTCTGATTTCCTTCGAACTCAGCCTCCTGTGTTCAGTCGCTCTGAAGATCCTCTGGATGCCGACGACTGGATTCACACCATCGAGCGCAAGTTGGAGACTGCGCGCGTTGCCATGGCAGATCGAGTGAACTTTGCGGCCTTCCAGCTTGAAGGTGCCGCAGCCGCCTGGTGGGGAAAGTTTTCCGCTCCATGCAAGAGAAGGATCATGAGATTACCTGGTCTGAGTTTCGTGCTGCTTTCCGCGGAGCTCATATCCCAGATGGAACAATGGAAGTCAAGAAGGAAGAGTTTCGCAACCTCAAGCAAGGGCGAAACAGTGTAACTGAGTATCTCCACCAGTTTAACCATTTGGCTCGTTATGCTCCAAATGACGTTGCCACCGATGTGGACAAGCAAGAGAAGTTCCGCAAAGGTCTGAACCCGGAGATTCGCTATGAGCTGCTTCCTTTCGATTTCGCAAACTTCCAGGCCCTAATGAACAAGGCCATCAAGATGGAGCACGGCAGGCAGACACTGGAAGAATCGTGCAAGCATGCTCGTGATGCTGCCAAACCATCGAGCTCCAGCTCTCAGAAAAGAAGAATTTGGATTCCGGCTAGCACGTTCAACCGCGCTACTCCTTCTGCAAGACCCTCAGGCTTTATTCCTCGTCCTCCTCAGCAGAGTTTCCAAGCAAGACCAGTTGGAGGACAGTCGTCTAATCCCGCTCCAAGGCCGCCCCCTGGAGTCTGCTTTGTGTGTGGTCAGCCGGGTCATTATGCTCGTGAGTGCCCCCGGAATCAGAATCCGGCACCTCGCCCCAATCCAGGGCAGGGTCAAGCTCGAGGCAATGTTCAGTTTAAGAAGGCAAACCCGAAGCCTCAACCAGCCGGTCGCGGTCGCGTGAATCATGTGGTCGTCGAAGAAGCTCAGGAAGCGCCTGACGTCGTCTTGGGTATGCTTCTTGTCAATTCTATTCCCGCATCCGTCCTTTTCGATTCGGGAGCTTCTCATTCTTTTATAGCTAAGGGTTTTGCTGAGAAGCACAATATTCCTTTTGAGAATATGTCGATTCCATTGTCTATCCTTGCACCGGGTTCGGTGATGAGAACATCCCAAGAGTGTCGTGAAGTTTGCGTCAGAATCGCAAATCTTGAGTTCTATGCCACCTTAATTGTTTTGGCCTCCACCGATATCGATATTATCCTGGGTATGAATTGGTTGACCGCGCATCAAGCCCTAATTGATTGTGCAACCAATACCGTAACTCTTTTCCATCCGTCTGGCCAATCTGTTCTTTGTGATCTAGGATCCGTCAACCACCACCTCTGTGCTCTGGAAGGCAAGCCTCTTCCTGATCTTCCCAATGTCCTAGTGGTCTGCAATTTCCCAGATGTCTTCCCTGATGAGCTACCAGGTCTGCCGCCTGATCGCGAGATTGAGTTCGTTATCGAACTGATGCCTGGAACCGCTCCCATCTACCGGCGTCCCTATCGGATGACTCATGATGAATTAATCGAGCTGAAGGAACAGCTTCAAGAGTTAGAAGAAAAAGGTTTTATTCGACCCAGTTCCTCCCCTTGGGGGATGCTCCGCTCTTTTCGTGGAAAAGAAAGACAAGACCCTCCGGATGTGTGTTGACTATCGGCCTCTTAACGAGGTGACAATCAAAAACAAATATCCTCTCCTTCGCATTGATGATCTTTTTGATCAGTTAACCGGAGCTTCAATCTTCTCTAAAATTGATTTGAGGTTGGGCTACCATCAAATCAAGATCCGTCCCGAAGACATTCTAAAAATGTCTTTTGGGCTAACCAATGCTCCTGCTACCTTCATGGGGTTGATGAATTCCATCTTCATGGAATATCTGGATCGTTTTGTAATCATTTTTATTGATGACATCCTGATTTATTCCAAGACCAACGAAGATCATGCTGAGCATCCAAGTCTTGTCTTGGGCAAACTTCGTGAACATCAGCTTTATGCAAAATTCACTAAGTGTGAATTTTGGCTCGGAGAAGTCGCTTTTCTAGGCCACGTGCTTTCGGCGAAAGGTGTCGCCGTGGATCCTAGCAAAGTCAAAGCTGTTCTCAATTGGGAGCAACCTAAATCGGTCACTCAAGTACGGAGTTTCTTGGTCTAGCCGGTTATTACCGTCGTTTCATCCAGGACTTCTCCAAGCTTGCCAAGCCATTGACCGAACTCCTCAAGAAAGAAAAGAAGTTTGAACGGTCCGAAAGATGTGAAGAAAGTTTCCAAGAGCTGAAGCGCAGATTAACCTCCGCTCCTGTTCTTGTTCTTCCAGATATCCACAAAAACTTTGATATCTTCTGTGATGCTTCTCACCTGGGTCTCGGTTGTGTATTGATGCAAGAAGGACATGTGGTAGCTTACGCTTCTCGCCAGTTAAGGCCACATGAGCTCAATTACCCAACCCATGACCTAGAACTCGCTGCGGTGGTTCATGCCTTGAAGATTTGGCGGCATTACCTCATCGGTAATCGCTGTGAGTTGTATTCTGACCACCAAAGCTTGAAATATCTGTTCACCCAGCCCGATCTGAACCTTCGGCAACGAAGATGGCTGGAATTGATCAAGGATTATGACGTAGGACTCCATTACCAACCTGGTAAGGCTAATGTCGTTGCGGATGCACTTAGCCGGAAAACCTACTGTAATAATCTAATGATTCAGGAACATCAGCCACTCCTCCATGAGGAATTCGCGCGGCTTAATCTCGAAGTCGTTCCCTTTGGTTCCCTCCATAACCTTGAAATCCAATCCTCCTTGGAAGACCAAATCAAAGCTGCTCAAAAGCAAGACAAAGGTGTCAGCAAGATCCAGGAAAACATTGCTAGCGGAGTTGCTAAATGTTTTTCAATCGATGATCAGGGCGTTGTTCGATTTGGCAATCGTCTTGTTGTGCCGAAGAATAAAGATCTTCGAGATTCTATCCTTCGTGAAGCTCATGATTCTCCCCTGTCTATTCATTCGGGTGGTACAAAGATGTACCGAGATCTGAAGCAGAGATTCTGGTGGACCCGAATGAAAAGGGAAATCGCTCAGTTCATCTCTGAATGTGATGTGTGTCGTCGTGTTAAGACGGAACACCAAAAACCCGCAGGCACACTCCAACCTCTGCCTATCCCTGAGTGGAAGTGGGATGAAATCGGTATGGATTTTATCACCGGCCTTCCAAGAACTCAGAAGGAAAATGATGCCATTTGGGTAGTCATCGATCGTCTGTCCAAAGTAGCACATTTTCTTCCTGTCCGAGAGAAGATCTCAGCTAGCCAATTGGCTGATCTCTATATATCTCGTATTGTATCTCTCCACGGGATCCCTAAGAGGATAATCTCTGACCGTGGTAGTTTGTTCACCTCCAGATTTTGGGAAAGTCTCCAAGCTGCTATGGGAACTCATCTTTCGTTCAGTACAGCTTATCATCCTCAAACCGGTGGACAAACCGAAAGGATTAACCAAATCCTCGAAGACATGCTTAGGGCTTGTGTTATATCCTTCGGTGCAAAATGGGAAAAATGTCTTCCATTTGCTGAATTCTCGTATAACAACAGTTTCCAATCAAGCCTAGGCATGGCTCCGTTCGAAGTTCTTTATGGACGCAAGTGTCGAACTCCCCTCAATTGGTTTGAAACCGGAGAAAGGCAAATTCTTGGACTGGACTTGATTAAGGAAGCAGAAGATCAAGTTCGAGTTATTCGAGAGCGGTTGAAAAACTGCTCAGTCTCGTTAGAAGAGCTACTCCGACTCTCATCGTCGTGAGATCCACTTTGAGCCAAATGATAAAGTCTACCTTCGGGTCACTCCTCTCAAGGGTGTTCGCCGATTTGGCATCAAAGGAAAGTTGGCACCTCGTTACATTGGTCCCTTTCGCATTCTTTCCAAACGAAGTGAAGTTGCATACCAGTTGGAACTACCTCCGTCGTTATCCAATATCCATAATGTCTTCCATGTTTCCCAACTTTGAAAATGTTTTAAAGATCTGATTCCGGAGTCTGCTGTTGATACCCTGGGATCTTCAAGAAGATCTTTCTTATCAAGAGTATCCTGTTCGAATTCTCGACGAAATGGAGAAGACAACGCGAAGACGCAACGTGAAGTTCTTAAAAGTCCAGTGGTCCAACCACTCCGAAGAAGAGCCCAGGCAGTGGCCTCTCGGCAAGTAGCAGGGTTAGATAAATTAGTTAGGTAGTTAATGGTTAGTAGGGGTAGTTAAGTTAGTAGTTAGTTAGGCTGGTAGTTGGTTAGGTTAGTAGTTAGTTAAATTAGTTAGGGCTAAGTGCAATTATGGTTCTAGGTTAAATGCTAATGATTAGTTATTTATTAACCAGTGTGATTAATGCCACTGATTGCTGTTAATTTCGGTTGGGGCATAATTATGGAGCGTAATCAATGCGTAGTAATTAATAATGTGTGTTTAATAACCCTAATTGCTAATCAGATAGCTTAAATGCTTCTATTAATGGCTAATCAGTGTATTTAATGAACTCATGAATTTGTCTCTATGACGAGTGGGTCCCACGCGTCAGAAAATTAAGAAAAGTGTAAGAGAAAAGAAAATAATATGACAGCTGGGCCCCATTGTCATTGACTCGAGTCCCAATGGACCAACATTGACCTAGGGCCCACCTGTCATACTCTCGGGCTAGGTTATATTAAGTAATAAAAATAATTTTAGATTTCTTTACTGAGAAAAATACAACAAAGAGATTAAACCTTATAAAATTCGTAGAAAATTCATCGGAGGTCAGAAAAATGCAAATAATATATCAAAATGTTCAGAAAAAATGAGAACTATTCAATTACATCATATTCATCCATGTTTGCATGCTAGGGAAAAGTGAAATTGACTAAAAACTCCAATTAGGGTTTCCCCGAACCCCCGGAAGTCTTCGGATCGCGATATCTTGCGCGTCCGGACTCCGATTAACCTGATTCCCAGTTGCATTAGTTTTTATTTTGCATCCTCTAGCTCATGGCATACATTGCACCTCATGCTGAAGTTCATCATCATGGTGTTCACACTGCGCCTGTTCGGTGTTTCGTTCTTTCCGATAGGACCGGACGATCTCGGCGAGTACAATTCCGAGCAGGAACAGGATCTAGTCGCTGAACCGCAAGGCAAGCAGCCCCCTTTGAACATATTGCGGATATCCCATTATTTGCAAATCTATTATTTGTTTTTAAATCCGTATTGCATGCGTTCAACTGATATTTTATGCTAAGGATTAGCCCTATTCTCTGCATAAGAACTTACCTTGTCGCTCAATCAACACCACCGACCCTCCCAACCTGATTAAAGTAGATTACTTGTTGTGTTAATATTGCTTATACAGCTACTGATGCTTAGACCTGCTTAGTCGGGTTCAAGTCATAATTCCTGGGATGGCAGACAAAACGCAATACTCTGGATGGTTTAGCGGTTAGGTGGGTGTTCACCGGGAATGGTTAATAATCCTGACTAATATCAAATCGGGCATAGGCGAGAGGCCATGCTCGGAGCATGGTGGGTTGTCTCGTTCATACCACAAGGACCGGTTCCCGGTGTCCTTTCAAACCAAGATTTGCGTGCTTCTACGCGGGTGGTATAATGGGCCACCCACGACCGAATAATCTGTCTAGGCTTAGGATATGAGCCGCATAGTTTGCCGTTTTCGTGACTTGGGTGCGTGGAAAACAAGGAGGTGGTGTGATGCAACAATATAGGAGTGAGGGTTACACACGGTCCGGGACCGGAGATGTATCACCTGCCACAACTAGTGGGACCGCGTCGAAGTATCGGCCGAACTGTCATTCGCGGACTAGCCTATTAGGGCGGCTCGTACCTAGGTCGAAAACATTGTAAAGGTCGTGTTCAACCACCCTCTGCTAGCACACCTCGTGAAAGTGTGTACTCGATAGCACTAAGAGTCGGTTGATACGCGTAGGTAAAGATGTACACCCCTGCAGGGTTTAAACTATTCGAATAGCCGTGTCCGTGGTTATGGACAGCTTGGTAAGAATCCGCATCGAATTAGACAAGCATAACCCTAATCTAAAACTTGCCAACTTTAAGGATTTGGTTTTAGCGATTGCTTCCTCCCTGGTGGTTGAGGAAGAATCAAGGGTTTCGTGTGTTCGACGGTCTGCTTTAGGTTTTTATAATGCAGTTTCAGCTCTTCTCCTTGCAAAGTATTCCAGTAGACGGATTTCAATCTACTTACAGGTATTGTGAAAGAATAAATTAGCTTTCTGCAAAAATAGTCCACAGATAGCCCCTTCTTGATACCTGATGCATCTATTATTAATTTCCCCTGTAAGTCTTGCGGAGTACATTTTGTACTCACCTTGCATTCATTGATATTATTTCCGTGCAGAGGAAACCACTCCCGCAGCGGAGGGTTTCTACGTTGAGGTAGACACCGACATCGACTAGTCGCTGGTGATCCCGGGCAGTGGTCCTGCCCTGGGTTCGGCAGCTTGGTTTGTTCTACCGCCGCTTTTGGCCCTACCTTTAGGCTTCTCAGCCAAACTTAAACTTCCGATGTGTAAATAACTTTTGGTTGTGTATACGTTGTTAAGTTTCCGAACAACTAGTATTATTGCAGTTTCGGTCGTAGAGTCTCTGTTATGATGCTGGTTTGTTCTCCCCCCTGTATCGTGTACAATGCGTGTATGTTTGAAGTGCATGATGCAGGTAGGATTTCAGAGTCTTTAACATAGAGTCATTTAGTCTAATTACTCCTGTGAAGCGACTCTCCACTGAGAGGTTGGGAACTATATCACCCTACTCCAGAGCCGCATTCGTTTGCCGGGACGAGGTCGGGGTTGATGTTCCGGCTCAGTGGGAAAGAGTGAGGAGACCATATCACCCTACTGCTCTGTGCATTGATTTGCCGGAGTAAGCTTTGGGGTTGACCTCTCGGGCTATTCGAAGCCATATCACTCCACTCCTCTCGGATTTGACACCCGTGAGTTGAGGTCGGGGTTGACGTTTCGACTTAGCGAGTGATTTCTCTTAAGACTCTCTGTTACGGAATCTGGGGTCCGACATTACAGTTTTACCCTAGTCTATTTCTCCGTATGTCAGGCAAAACAGTATTCTCCTCCTCGCCGCTACCTACTATATGCGCCGGTATATCCTTGACGCACTTCGCCAGTATGGATCACCACCGTGCTCGCCCCTCTTTCCGTTGAGCTTGCCTGGGTGCGAGTTTCTTCAGGCTCGGGCGCCCTGGCGAGGTGCCGTCTTCTTCCTTGGACCCGGCGCGCACCACCTCCGCCTTGCCGAGGGGTGAGGCCGACCTCGTCCTGGTATGTCCTCATCAGGGCACCTCACCAAATGTCCCTGGGATCTCGGATGCAGATCGCCTCGGCCTCGTCCTGGAAAGGGATCGTCCTCGGCCTTGCTCTGGGCGGGCGACGTGCTTCGAGCTCGCCCGATCGCCTCGCCAGGGGCAACTCATCCGAAGCCTTGCCAGGTTCCTGGGGAGCTGCAGAATATGGGATGGTTAACAAGTGTGAAGATGGAAAAATAAACAGGGGGTACCTCGTCCAGACGACGTGACCGGACTCTCACAACAAGGGACATCTCTTACATTCCTTGTTGAAGTTGCTTCATTTGATTATCCTCTTCATCTTCACTTGAGCGTTCTTCAACAACTTGCTTGGCCTTCAAAGCCATGTCATTTTTCTTTGAGCTTGAGCTTGGCTTGGTGAGGGCACGGATCTCATGAGCTTCTTCATCCATTAGATCTTGAGCAAGGATACGCCCAAGGACATCACGTGGGGTGAGATCATTGAAATTGTCCTTCTCTCGAATGAATGTGACCAAGGTCCAGTTCTTGGGAGCGATGTGTGGCGTACCCGGTTTTAAGGACCGGATGACCCTTGTGATCCCTGTGCTAGTCCCATGATCAGTAGCCAGTACACACAAGTTAGCTTGAATACCACCCTTGTGATCCCTATATTGGTCCCATGATCAGTAGCTAGTACACATAAGTTAGCTTGAATACCATTGTGATACATGGACAAATAGATATTTATCGATAACCGACCGTCATGGTCGGGTCAAAATACCTGTAGCCCGAATGGCTAAGAGTTTGCAGCGGAAGAACGAGCGATGGTGCAGCCCATCGATATGCCTTACTCGACAAGCAACCGACTGGGAGTTAAGCCCTAGCTTTCGTCATATGTTGTCATCGTCTTCGGAATATAAAATTTTGATAATATTTGGAAAATACATTTAATATTGTAGATTCCTTTTAATATTTGTAGAATTCTTTTAATATTTGTAGAATGTATATAAACTTTGGATAATATTTGTACAATTTATTTAATATTTATAGATTTCATTAAAAAGGATAATATTTGCAGATTTCCTATAAAATTTAGATAATATTTATATAATTCATTTAATATTTATATATTTCACATAAAAATTATCTGGTCTGGACAGGGTTGTAACAAGCAGAAAGAAAGAACATCTTTCCATTGGCGGTTTTCACATAATATTTGTCAGGCATATTCAGTAAGAGACCCATTATGATGTCGCACACATTCGGCTCTACGTGCATCACGTCGATACAGTGACGCACCTCTATGTGCTTCTAGGAAGGTAAGTCCTAGAATGTTGGTCTCTTCTTCCAGATGGTCTTGTCAACGAGCTTTTTCTTCGCTCTACCTCTGCATTTAAACTTTTCCTTTCGAAGCACGACTTTAACCTGATCATGGATCTTCGTATCGCTTAAAATATTTGGAGCTGAATTCATCTATCATCTTGCGATACCGGTGATCTCTCCGAAGGAACTTACGGTAATGCTGTATTAACTAGCATTGAATACATGCATTGGACCCTTTAATAATCTGGTCCGAACAATTAATGTAGGCAACATAATCATTGATAGTTCAGAACAACATTTAGTGTAACGTGAAGTTTTCCTTAGGTGTGCATCCCATACGTGTACTCCTTAATCCAAAGAAGTTTCAAATCATCCACCAATGATGCAAAATACAGATTAATATCGTTACCAGGTTGTTTCGGACCTTAGGTAAGTATTACCATCATGATGTACTTCCGTTTCATACACAATCAAGAAGGAAGGTTGTACATGCAAAGATTCACGGGTCAAGTGTTGTGCCGGTTGCTCATACTGCCGAACGGGTTCATTCTATAGTGTTCAGTATAAACCTTACTTCCTTGTCTCATTCACCGAACGTAGCAAACCTCCTATACAGTTTTTTTTCACTATAGAGAATTTACAGGGTGTCTTAACATTCCATCATCTGTACAGTCCTCTGCATGGCTAACACATCAATTTAGCTTCCTTAGGGTTTACATATAGGCGCTTCAAATGAGAATTATAGGTAGGTACCACATAACCTTAACAGGAGTCTCATTCCTCACCTCCATACCATCCTTGTCATCATCATCATTCTTACGCTTGTATCGAGAAGCTTTGCACATTAGACATGCACGTAATTTCTCATACACTTTATGGTACAAGACAATTATTTGGACATGCATATATTTTCTCTACTTTCATTTTCAAGGGGCAAAAAACATTCTTAGCTCTATAGGTAGTTTTTAGCATATTCTTTCCCTTTGGAAATATGTCATCTAACAAAGTTAGGAGCAACGAGAAGCTTTTATAGGTTTAACCATTGCTTGCCTTCAGTTTCAATAGTTCTAGCATGCCAAACAACTTTGTATGCTTGTAGGCCGGGTACATAGGTTTCTTCGAATCTTCCAATAAACCAACAAATTTATTGTACTTTCGATCATTCTCACAATTTTCTTAACATCGTGCAACATCTTACCTAGGTCGTGCCTTGATGCCACGACGTGTCATCTTGCAACGCATCCTCTTGTGACGCACGGACATCATCAGACGTCTGGTCCAAAGTTGTGCTATTAACAGAATAAGACATGTCGTTGCCTTCGTCCATGTTTGCAGGATCTTCCTTTATGATCTAATCTTCACCGTGACTGGTCCAACATGCATATCCCTCCATAAATCCCCTCATGATCAAATGTGTTTAGATCTACGTATGGTTCGTGAAGCTCTTAAGGTTTTCGCAGCCAGAGCATAGACAGTAGTTCCACATATCCCCTCTATTCAAACTATCATGTTTGGTTGTTTGTAAGAATGTCGAGACGCCATCGACGTACTCTTCGCTCACAGTTCTCGACGTACATCCACTATAGATCTATCTACAACACGTGCATATGTTTAACAGTAATTAGATGTTATGTTCATCGATATAGTATAAAAATATTACAAAATTATGTACATACTTACTAATAAACTAATCTTACAATTCCCTAAAACGAATATTTTTGCAACAAATTTGTCTTAAAATGATCTAAGATTTGCAAAACTATCCAACCAAGTTACAAATTACATTCAGTATGTGCAATAAATCCATCCAAACAATGGACACTTGCAGGTTGTCTGCTCAGAAGGCATAAATGATTCTGAAAAAACTACTATAGCCGATTTAGAAAAGAAACTGACTGAGGTAAGTTCTCAGTCAGTCTAAGCTAAGAAACAGATTAGATTAGTACGTATATTACGGTCGGTTTCTTATAGTGAACTGATTAAATTATTTTTACAGTTGGTTCGTTCAGAGAACTAACTGGGGTGATGTATTATTTCAACTGATTAATTCTTTTCAGCCCGTTGTCTCAAATAAACTAGCCGAAAGTGTCGTTCTTTCTATTGGTTTTTCTTTAACCGACTTGTATGGTCCAGAAAACTCTTTTCTGTAGTACTACTGCGTCTGTGCCTTCCTCGTCCTTGGTCGCGGAAGCGAGCGCGCAGCAACCGGTAGAAGGAGGAAGAGACTGCCGCCTGGGGCCATGGTTGAGCGGCACACACCAAAATGTGTCGTCCGTGTACGTATAACATATTCTTTCTCTCGGGCAGATAGCCTCGAACACCTGCAGCCTGGGCCGACTCCTCGGGCCATGGCTATAGAGCAGCTTGTCCGCGACTAGCGACTCCGGCGTCAGCGGCCATGGATCGAAGCTCCTCAGCGTCGTTGACGGCGGGGCCACCTTGTAGCTCGAGCCCTCGGCCACCCCTGCAGCCTGCTGCCTGTCGAACAAAACCGTACGTATAGACGCTGGCGCCCACCGGAGCCACCGCGGTCGCGGGGATCGAAGCTTCACCGGTCGGCGGCGACGGAGGAAAAGGGTAAAACTTGTAATCTTCCATATGCCAGAATCAATTAACCAGCACGTACGTGCCTATGTGAGTTGTGAAAAGAAGGGAGCAACGGAAGCGAGTAATAACCAGACGTAGAGCCGGTAACGTGGGCGTATTTGAATTGCAGATATAGTTGTTCCGAGAGAGAATCGAAGATGGAGTTTGTTTTCGAGACCATAGTCCTTTTCTAAACTTCCTGCTACGAGACCCCCGTCTTCATCGTCTTCCGGTTTATGGTTGTGGTACGCAGCGTGCACCACGAAGTATACCATAGACCATTGTAGCATGCACACATCTATATGCTGAACTTACGGTTGATTTGCAGAGGAACTTTTCTATGAGACCACTCAAAGAAACTTTTAGTTCTCGTAGACACGATTTGCAAAGATGCGAAATTTAGCCTCTGACCACATCGTACTAGCATGATTGAAAGATCCTTTTGTGGCTCTCGGTTCAGTGAACAGCGCAAATTATTTTGTTACTTCTAATTAGCAAACATTAAAAAGATATGACAAGCCTGAATGATCTGCTTTTGTTAACGTCAAGCTTTGGCCAGGACGCGAAAGTCTTGAAATGTCCTTCCACAGTTTTTTATACACTGATTTGATCTCAACCCGATCAGTTCATTGCAATGATCAGTACCAAGTACAAACATGTGGTTGAATCACATAACGTAGATGAGAGTTGCGGTGCAGATAATAAAGATGTTACAGAAAATCTGCAAGATGCCAAACTTGGCCTCTGACAACATCGTACTAGCATGATTGAAAGATCCTTTTGTGGCACTCGGTTCAGTGAACAGCGCAAATTACTTTGTTACTTCTAATTAGCAAACATTAAACTGATATGACAAGCTTGAATGATCTGCTTTTGTTAACGTCAAGCTTTGGCCAGGACGCAAAAGGGTCTTGGACCGAATGCTAATCACTGTCAACTAACTGAGCAAAATCCTATCATTACAACCCACAGAGCGGCAGCATCTAAGCACATCCACTGTTAAAACAGGTACATAAAGCACATGTCCGAGGAGTTAGCATCTCATGAAGCCCTTTGAATGCAAATGTAACACGAATAAGCACCCCACAATATTTAAACTAAAACAGTTAAACAAGCTTATCATGAGTTCCCGGATGTTTGAACTAAAAACCAGTATCTCTGCCGCTCCAAGTAACTTTGAGTCAGGACATACAATCTAAGATGGAGACAAAATAAAACGTATCTGCAGAAAATACATGCTGCTGCTTCTACAAACCGCAACATAACATACCCACGATGGCAGCAAAAATGAGGCCAAAGCACCCTGTTACTTTCCTTTGCCCTGAGCAGCAAGCTTGGCTGCCACCTCCTCTTCCGACAAGGGCAGATAGTAAATCCTTGGAGAGGATTGCGTCTTCCTGAAAAGATCATCAAGTGTCACAACAGGAGGTTCTGGCTTCTTTGGGGTGGGTGGGAGCTTGTCCCTTGCAGATCCCAGATCAGATGTAGGAGGCTTCATAAGGGGCGGTGGAGGTGGCAATTGCTCCCTTGGCATAGCAACTTGGCGAGGCATATTTTTATTAGCCTGAGCTTGTTGGAAGGGAGGCTCCCTGGGTGCAGTAGCTGGGCTAATAGGAGCGGCCGCTGCCGCCACCGCTGCTGCTGCTGGGGGAGGGGGTTCAAGCTTGAGCTTCACTTCCTGAGGATCAACAAATTCAGCTACCAAATGATTGCCATTATTTGGGGGCCACTGTAGGTTGTAGACAGCATCACGAGTAGCCACAGCTTCCTCCACAGAGGAGAACTGCAAATAAGAGATGGCAATTAGTCCAGAAAAGTCATTAATAGGAAGTAGCAACGGTTGTAGATGCTTTGGTCACTATGCTCAGTATGGTCCATTACTAATTAATGACATTCGCTTGAGAATGCAAAATGACAAAATGATTCACTATATGCATGCTGAACACATTTTGGCAATACGGCATCATAAAAGCCTACAGGTTTGTTTGTGTTGAAGTACATATGACTTACAAAAAATAATTCTTAGCCAAAAAAAAAGTCAGAACAATACTGTATGCTTTTGCAATCCAAGATGATACAATAAGTAACAAAGGAAGTAAAGACACGAACAGTCTGAAGTATTGAATAGCAAATAAAACATACTGTAACATAACAGTGGGTCTTGATATGATCCATCCAGAAGCTACAAACAGATCCAGTTTTACCAAGAAGCTCTTGCACAGCTCTCAGGGTAAATGGGCGTACAAATCGGTCGATTCTCAAGGAAGTAGTTGCAGGTTTCTGAGGCGGTGGCACTGCAGCACCAAAACAAAGAAAGTCAATTAGGTTATAATATTCACTGATGAACTGATGACGTATATCGACTTGGTAACAGAAGGATCAGCAAAGAACCAAGGACTCACCAATCCGCTCCTTTGGAGAGTCTCCACTAGCTGTTGAATCAGACCTGCCAAAAGATCGTTTTAAAGCAGGCTGAAAAATGTCCTTCGGAGCATCAGGACCACTTTGACTTAATGGTTGTCTCTCTGGAACTTTGCCACTGTCTGCAGTCCATCGACGCTGACGTTTGATTGGCTCAGTGTTTGCAACAGTTTCTTCAGCTGTGTATTCAACAGGGAGTTAAAACAAAACTCAGAAACTGTAAATTTAATTGCAGAATGACCAAACGATCTTAGGCTCACTACTTCTCTAGCCTTTTCAAATTTATATATTCTTTGCAGCCGAATTTTAATAAACACAATGATCAATTGATCATAGGCATATTACTTCGCTTGCTTAAAGCAACACTTAAAAAGGATAATAACAAAAGCATCAAACAATAAACAGAAATACAAGTACTAAACAAACCCCAAGCTAGTGAGCTATACAACTCCAAGAATTATCTACAATTGAAGGGTTTCAGTTCATACTTAGCATATGCACCGTCCCAGCTTAAGCTAAATTGCACTCTCAAGCAATACCAAAATTTCTTCTAGACAAAATAATGTGTTAGCACAGAAAGAACTTCAGAAGAAGGTATGTAATTTCTTTGTGTGCAACAAAAAGTACTGCATATCCAATACACAGTAACACTAAATTTCTATTCAAGAAAACAATGTGCTTACACAAACTATTGATAATATTCAAGTGCACATTTTATTTCTTTGTGGCTGCAAAAGCACCACAGACCAAAGCAAACCCAATAGACCTTTTTTTAGTTTTTTTGTGCAACATTTGCAAGCAATCAGAACTGCTAGCATAATCTGACTCATCACTGAAGCATAATAAAAAGCTGCAGATATTATTGTGATAGAAGAAACCAGAAAGGGATCGCCAGGAGACAGAAATGAACCTTCGAATTTCCTCTTTTCAGTTGAAGCTGCTGGCTTTTCTTCAGCTATAACTTCCTTTGTATCAACAGAGGAACCATCGACAACAGAATCAGGGAGAGTAACCTCCTTCACATGTTCTGAGGCTAACTCAGTCTTTCCTCTGAGATCATCAGATTTAACATTGGACTCAACTTGCTTAATCTCCATAACATCCTCCTCCATTGACTCATCACCTGAACTCCTGTCTAAATTTAATTTCTCTGGAGAGCCAACTTCATCCACATTAGCTATGGAATCAAGCTCTTTTTCATCATCCAATGACCGCAAATCCCCACCTAAGGAAGTAATGCCGGATGATGGTTTGACCATCTCAGGCTTAGCCACTAGTTCTAAATCAAAATTATTAGCATTTAAGTTATCCTCTATAATATTCTTTTGTTATTTGATATATCATCGCTAGAAATTGATTCACACTTAATTTGAGACCCTAAATCTGGGCTAGCCTCAGGTACCTGATTGTTTGGTTTTGATACGATGGGCTTGCAATCCTCATTCATGAGCTCAGAATCTTTGCACTCTTGATCATATATTGAAGTATCGTCGCCCGAATAATTCTTAGGAACCAGCCTCTCTCCAGCATTGTTTATCGATGCAGCTGTGACATCAGTATCCATGGGATCAGCATCTGATGTGAGCGCATCCACAGGAATTGGTGCTGTGTCCTGTTTTTCAGTTTTGCTGGCTTCAGTGACATCTGACTTGACTTCAGAAGAGCTCATGTCTGACTTGAACTCAGCACTGGTCACATCATCAACAACAATTGTCGTATTGGTGCCAACCTCTGGAGTCTTCTCAACAATGGTCCCAATATTACTTTCAGCATGTGGGTGACCTTCTTGTACTGTGGAGTTTCCTCCAGCAACTGATTCTGGCTCATCTCCTTTGGCTGTTGGGGCGTCACTTAAGGAAGATTCATGGGTTGCAACCACATTACCTCTGGGGGCCTCTTCCACAGGCGAAACCGTGAATTCCTGACTAACTTCTGTGAGAGGAGCTGTAGCTTCCTGAGTTACATGAACCACAGTTTCCTGACGATCTTCTGTCACAAAAACTGTTTGACTAATACTCTGTTCTTCAGGTGCCTGATTAACTGGTTCATTCCATCCCACAGCTTCAGCAAGTGGTGTATTCGCTCCCACATCTTCAGCAGCTTCATCCTCTGGTTCTTCACTCTGAATAGAGTCAAAGAGTCGCCTCACCAGTTCTTCTTTCAGGCCTTTAACTGGGAGCTTCCTCTTTCGCAATTCATCCTTCAACTCAGTAACTTTCCATTGATCGATAGGTCGGTTCTTTAGCACAGGGTATGATGACATGGTAACTGCCAACAGAACAAACCAATAAAAAGCAGAGTGTCAATCATCAGATCTCAATGGATTGCTTTTATGGACTAGAAGTGCCGTTCTATATGATAAAAGAAGTGAAGTGGCCTAATCCATCAACTGAAATCTACTACCGTTAATAAGATGGCCAGATTAATCAATAGCAATCAAATGATTAATAGCTAAAATCCGCCATGCTTATAATGTAGCATGACCCAACATCGAGCAAATCGCGCAAAAACAAACAAAAATTTACAGGCTATACGCGAAGAATAACATAGGAAGGACAACGCTATCACCTGAAGACCGTCGCGTCGAAATACAGAATGGAGAGACAGCGGACCACACTTCACCGAGACGCCAAAACCCTAGACCTGGAAAGGTGCAGTCATCAGATCGGACCCTACAAATCCTACCAAAATCGCAAGATATGCGAGGGAGAAAGGAGCCAGTTCCACACACCAGCAGCACGAATCCTCCGAGGACGGTCGCTCCTGAAATAAACAACAACAAAAACACCAAAGAAATTCCCAAATAAAATCTCGGAAAAAAAGGAACAGAGGATGATGGCACAGCCGGGAGGAGAGGAGGGGGGGAGGGGGAGAGGGGAGGCTAGAATAGCAGGAATCGAAGGAAAATATTGGGGAATTGGGAGTAGCGCCTCCCCCCGCGGCCGTATCGAGTTCTAGGGTTTGGGTCGCGGCGCGGAGCGAGTGAAGCGAGGGCGAGGCGAGGAGACGAGGGAAGAGAAGGATGTGCGGGTCGGGGGGGGAGGCGAGCGAGGGGTTTGGGATAATTTGTAGGTGCGTGGGGAAACTGCGGATGCCACCGCTGACAGGTGGGGACGAGTTCCCTGTCCCTGGAACAATTGGGGAAAAAGGCAAAAATGGCCCCCGTCGAGTTCTAATGGCAAAAATGGCCCCCCCTCGCAGACAAAAGCAAAACTGTCCCCGCGACGCGCCGCGCACCTGACACGTGGCTAAATCGCACCGGGGGACCGCGAGGGGCGCCGATCGCGCGTCCGACCCACGACGGAGTCCGGTCGCGGGCCCAGCCCCGAGGCCGCGCCCCTGGCCCGCGAAGGAGGCCGGGCCGCGCCTCGCGACGCAGGCCGCATCGCGCCCCAGGCCCGCGATGCAGGCCGCATCGCGCTCCAGGCCCGCGACGTGGCTAACGCCATCAACGGTGGCGTTTAAATCCCGCGCGCTAACGCCAATGGCAGTGGCGTTCGACCCTGGTGACGTGGCAAAGCTCCGAACGCCGTCTCCACTGGCGTTTGCACCCTCTACCCACTGATTTTTGTTTTAGCTTCAACCATAACTAGCCAGATTTTTAGCGCAATCGACGGCTAGATATTATGATGCGTATATTTTTACAGATGACTAAAATGCTTATACGGTTAATAAATATCTAATTAATCTACACTATTATGGTCTAGACCCACCAAAATAAGTAGAGCGAACATAGAAACTCAATTTAACCTTGTTATAGAACACATCAATGATTCTTGGCTGCTATAACTTGTAATTGTCCATTGCACTTGTTAAGTCTCAGGGGGGCAAACGCCAGACCACATGGCGTTTGGGTAGAGGGTGCAAATGCCAGTGGAGACGGCGTTCAGAGTTTGCCACGTCACCAGGGTCGAACGCCACTGCCATTGGCGTTAGCGCGCGGGACTTAAACGCCACCGTTGATGGCGTTAGCCACGTCGCGGGCCTAGAGCGCGATGCGGCCTGCATCGCGGGCCTGGGGCGCGATGCGGCCTGCGTCGTAGGGGGAGGCGCGGCCCGGCCTCCTTCGTGGGCCAGGGGCGCGGCCTCGGGGCTGGGCCGCGACCGGACTCCGTCGCGGGTCGGACGCGCGATCGGCGCCCCTCGCGGTCCCCCGCGCGATTTAGCCACGTGTCAGGTGCGCGGCGCGTCGCGGGGACAGTTTTGCTTTTGTCTGCGAGGGGGGGCCATTTTTGCCATTAGAACTCGGCGGGGGGCCATTTTTGCCTTTTTCCCGAACAATTGCGCCTTACCACTTTGCGCCGAAATTAAACTACGCTTTCATGCTTAGGACACGTATTATTCCCTTCTTTCCTCCGAGAAAAGAGAACTTTATACTCCTGACAGTTTGGAGTATCATCCCGGCCTCCCGGGGATAGGGCTACACTCCGGAGCAAACTGCTCGACACAAGCAGGGACGCTTACACGCCAAGTTGCAAAGTGTTTAGTACGTCCACTGTATTTTGCGAGCTCGCTAGCAATGTCTACAACGTTTAGTGGCTTTTGAATGATTCATACTTGTTGATGTTTCTGAATTGTATTTGATATGTTATTACGGTTGTCATCCGTTGCTTTGGTGGTTACGGGAAGTTTTTAATCCCTTAGGCCCTGTTTGGCAACCTTGTAAATTTATACCCTGTAAATTTATACAAGTGTATTTTACAAGGCTCTAAAAAAACCCTCAAATACAAGGGTAATCTTTTTGGTTGTTTGGGTACAAAGGTATTTCAATTAGTGAGCTGAATTAGTGAGCAGTGTAAAAATTGACCAGCGAGCCGAGATCTTTAGCACCAAGAGGCAAGGCAATTGAGTGGCCAGTCACGTTCATGAACTTGTCCAGATTGATTCCGTCACAACAACAAGATCATGATGAACGACCAGAGCACAGCATACGTACTGCATTTACTAGTGTAGCGTAACAGAAACATGGGGACATGGCATCATTTGTAGCATGTTAATTAATCACATTCCAGTTCGTGGCATAAAACTACAACCAGTAATAACAGCACTAATTAACAAACTGGCCTAACACAAGTACTACCTGGCTCTGAACACGACACATCCGGGTCTTACGCTGGCATCACATTGGACTGTTCTATAGCCAGGTGCTTAATCTGTGGATACATTGAGCTAAGATCATCAAAGATCGGTCTCATTCTTTGCGAGAAAGGGCACCATGATGCATAGAAGAGCACAGCAGTGTACTCTTCGTCTCCACCCAACTCTCTGACAAGTTCCTCCCCATTAACCTGCAACTCACAAAATTCAGAGAATCAAACCCAATACAAGCCTGTAGGAAATTGATCTCACCATAACAATTACAAGCCAAATAGCCTCCCAATCAAACAGAGTGCAGATAAAAAAAAATACACTGGACTTTAAACATTTCGCCTTATGAAGGAATAACAACGGCCCAACACTGATTGGCCAACATTCAAACACTTCAATTGTGTTAATTCGCACGAAGTCATGTTCAAGAAACATATCAGATGTAGAAATGTGGTACATGGCACTGTAGAGTGTGTATATTCAACTCTATAGTCACTGATACAAAAAAACAGTTTTGATGATGAAACCAGTGCCATAAACAGAAGAGCCTCATCTTAGCATGCAAATACCACAACGATAGACAATTCCGTCACCCCTTTCATTCAAGGAGGTAACAAAATTCTCAGAGCTCCATTATCAATTGAAAACACATTCATCATTGCAGTACCACTAAGATTGGATTGCCATTCATCCAGTACTCAAGAACAAAAGATTTGCACATCTAGAGCAAATTTTCTTCAGAATTTTGCTTTCATTCTCCCACTTTTGTTCTAACTAAACTGGATGAAGCAAATTACGAAGAACAGAAAGATACCTAAACAACCGGTATGAAATATCAAGCACGCGTTTGTAGCAAGACCATAGCACAAGTGGGAAAAGGGCTAGAACTGTACCTTCACCACCATTGATTATAGGCCTAGATCAAACGAAGGACAGTCATCCATCAGTCTTTGAATCTTGGGATCTCTCTGTGTTGGGTTACTTGGAGTAGAAGAGAGGTCACTGCTAGCTGTCAAATATGGATCAACATAAGCAACATTATTGTACAATTCTCAATACAAAAAATTGTCAAGTCACTTACATGGAGGCAATTGAGTTCCAAGCTTCGCCACTTCCTTCTTCAATCACAGCCCTCGAAGCCTGGAATCATAACACAGAAAAAGCTCCCGGTTCATTGAATCTTTAAAGACATCGGAAGCAAGCACCTTGATCTCGTCGGACAGATCAACCATAGCATTCAACACTTCCAAGCATTTGCAAATTGAGTATTGTTGTCCTTGTTGCAATGCTTGGTCTTTCATCCTTGAGTATTGCTCTCTCTTGAGTTCAACATAAGCTAGCATGCTATCTTCAATGCGTGGTGCCGATGTGGACCCTTTTTGCTTCTTTGGTCTTGCTCCTTGTCCTCCACCAATCCTGCTCCTTGAATTAGCATGTTCTTCATCATCGTCTTCATACATGGAGTCTTGTTCATACATGGCACACCTTCTTTCAACTTCACACATGGTGTTTTGTTCTTCATCTTCAACTTCAATGGTGTAATTGTCTATTCTTTGGCTTTCCGTGGTTGTCATTTTTGGAGGCGGATCTATGGTACTCTCTCTTTCATCTTTAAGTTGTTTCCTACTAGCACTTGACTGTCTCTTGTTTTTCCTTCCAGTGTCAGAACTTGTATTCAAGGTTCTCTCTCTTTCTTCTCTCGACTGAGTGGGCAGACTAGAAGTGAAGCAATGTTTTCCTTGAGCCAATTGACCTATTAAGACATCAAGTGAGTCTATAAGAAAACAATAGCTACCTTAGATCATTTAAAGGGAAAGTACTAACTTACCTTCATACAAGTGATCCAGCACCTCAAACAATGGAAAGCTCTTATTTTCATACTCCTTAGTTTCGGGTCCTCCTACCAAATAATAGATGGATCAAAGATAGTTTGGGTACAACCAAAAAAATTGAATTAGAATGGTTAGGAAGCTTACTTCAATGATCTCATCCCATTTCTCAGCTGTGGTGTTATAATGCATGCAGTTGGGTTCCAAGAAATGCCACTACGCCTAACGATTGATTTAATTGCCTTGTAATCCTTTTTCAATTGGGCTTCTTTATCTTGTATTTGTGACTTGGTAAAACTAGCTTCTGGAAATAGTGTGTTGATACCCTTCACGATTCTGTTCCAACCTTCAGAACACCAACCATTCTGGCCACGGTAGTGAGAAAGATTGTATTCGGTGAGGACTTCGACCAGTCCCTTTTCATACTTTGATGTCCACCTCGCCCTTTGTGCCATTAAAACCTAGAACAAAATAAGAGAAAAGACAACATAAGACAAAGCTAACATAAAGTTTTTGGATTAGCAGAAATAAGAGAAAATAATAAAAATAAGACAAAGCTAACAACACAAGTCATAGAACAATACATTATCTAATGTTGATGCTCATCGAGCAGATCTCCGTCGCACCCTTCGGTTCCTGCTTCTTTCATAATCTATCCACATATTCTTTGCTATGTCATCTCTTAGTACATTGCCCATGTTTCTTTGGTTACTTGATGGCGTAGAACCCTCTCGTGGTGTATCATCACCACTAGGAAGAGTGACAAATTTACGAGGGTCAATTGGGGATTTTGTTGTACTAAGCCATTCGTCATCACCATTGTGGCTCCGGATTACATTATGTAGTACAATTGCGGCTATAGAAATTTTACTTAAGTCTCTATCGGGTAATATGTACCCACCTTCAATATAGGAAACCGCATCTTTAGAATTCCAATAACTCTCTCAATATGGTTCCGTAGATGAGCATGACGAAGATTAAAGAGTTCTTTGTAGTCTTTCGGTCGACAGTTGCTCCGACCTTGCTCTTTGAGATGGTACCGAACTCCTCGGTAGGGAGCAAGAAAGCTTGGTGTATTTGCATAGCCTCCATCCACCAAATAGTACTTCCCATCAGGTACTCGGAAACCTGATTGGATAGCAGACTTTAAGACCCCGGCGTCTGATGCTGATCCCTCCCAACCAGTGGAGACATATACAAATTTAAATC
Organism: Stipa capillata; assembly: GCA_019208055.1. NCBI lineage: Eukaryota > Viridiplantae > Streptophyta > Magnoliopsida > Poales > Poaceae > Stipa > Stipa capillata. Next base: position 104,603 of record JAGXJF010001432.1, read on the forward strand.
GAAATCACATGCAACCATAACATTTTGTGATAGGGTCCCCTTCCTATTCCTGTAAGGTGCAGCCTCACTGCTTGATATTGTCACAGGGACATGAGTCCATCAATTGCCCCTAGGCAGTTCTGCAATGAGGAAATTAGAGTTACTAATTGAGATAAAATAGGAGAGGATAGAGATTACTAGACTTCACAGCCATAGATGACATGTACCTGAAAGTAAGGCCAAAACTGTGGACTCGAGGATATTTTCCAATGGGTGTCCAAAGATGGAGGTGTGATAAGCTCAGATGTTAATGATGTAATTGCATCAAAGCATGCACCGATATGCCTGTGGATGGTCTCTGTGCTATGCTGGAATCGATCGGCCACAGTTTGGAAACTAGCATTCCGGGGAAAGCATGTATATGAACATTCTAATTGCTCCTCGACAGTAACACCTCTTGTGTTTTACAAAAGATTTTTTGTTCTAAGATGGTTGCAAAGTGCCTGAAAAATATGGGACTCCATTCTAAGAATGTTGCGACATCTGTCCGGGTGCCCTTCCAATAGCTCAACGATGTACTTTGCACCCGTAAGGATCGATGTATTGCATGGAGTTTTAATTCTCCTAGAAGCTTGGTATAACGCCGGGAAAACTAAAAGCATCATTTCTTCTTCCTCTTCCTCCTCAGAATCGGTAAGAACAAGATTATCCATATTCAAATAATCCAAAGTTTCTACAGAAAGCAATGATTTCTACAGCAAAGGGAGGGTACATCAATGTCACTATCAAGAATTGAGATTATATAGAAGGCAGGGAAAGCATGTAAAAGGAAAGAATGGTAACAAACAGAGCGTCAAACACAGCGTACTTGACCCAGGACATTTTTTAAAACGTCTCAAACAAGAAAGTGATTTTTTTCTACGCATGCTCTATATTCTTGTGTTTTGCAAACTATATAAAATTCGATTTCACATACAAGGCCACAAGGGTCCATACTCTTGAAGAAGGACGTTTTCCACATGACACTTAAATGAGGCTTCAGATTTCTATAAGAAACTGAAATACAGGCCATTTTAGGGGCTTAAAATTATGGAAGCTGAAAGCTCAAGCTTAACCCTACCTATGCAGGCGTCAAGCATACTCATTCATGTGCAATGGTCAGTAGCTTGTACAAATATATGATCCTTCCTAAGACATAAAGTGAGCATGGATTACAAACCCCAAGCTAATGTTTACCAGTGCAATAGGTACCTCAGGAGACAGAAAAACTCAGTTTGCAAAAAATTATAGCTTCAGTTGGCAAGCATAGGCTAAGATTATACTAGAAAATCTGATTGTTGAGATAATTTGCGTGGAGATCTGAGCTTGCTGCTCAACTTGGATGCCAACATAACTAAGTTCAGTGGAGGGGGGAAAGATTTCCTTAGGCTATGGAAAAAGACATGAGTAAACTTGAGCTGCAGTACCATGGCACAAGCCAAAGTAAGCACAACAAACACCATTGATAAACTTCCAGGGAAAGCACTACCTTGTCATAATGCACATGCTAAGATCATTTTGTATACATATTTTGCATATACTACAATGTCAAAAGGTACTATGATTCACCACCAATCAATTAGCAAAAACTTGGTAATCAACTTTTGACATTTTGAGCCACCAGGATAGCAATCAACATTGAAGCTCCATAGCAAAGAAAAATAGAAACATTGAACATATGAGGAGCTCAAGAACATTGTTCGATTCTCTCTTTTTGTCAAGAACATCGTCATTCAATTGATCACTGGCACTCTTTGCCATTGCAACCCAGAGTATTTACAAATCATGTACACACAGCAAACGAATCAAAATGGAATCACTGGCACTAATCTCACAGGCTCAGACAGCCTTGCTCGAGAAAAATTGTGGCGTGATCTACATACAAACTACAACCAAGAACGAGATTGCATTGTACATCCCACAAATCTACACAGCTACAACCAAGAACGAGTATGGACAACAAGTCGAATCAACCCACAAATCTACACAGCTACAACCGCAGTTTGCCTAGGCCCGCAAGCAGAGAGATCGCACGGGAGAAGGGCCGTTACTTACGTCGTGAGGCAGCGAGAGGAGGAGCAGGAGATGGTGCTTCTGCGGCGGGCCGGCTGCAAGGATGTGGCGCTGCGGCAAGCCAGCTCTGGAACGGCGGCGTGGGATTGGGGGAGGAGAGCGGCGGGAACTCTGGAAGCGGCGGGGACAACCAAGCTAGGGCATCCGACGCGAGCGAGAGAAGCAGAGAGGCGGCGTCGCCTTCCTCGTGCGCAGCGGCGGCGTCGCCTTCCTCGTGCGCAGCGGCAGCGGCGGCGGCCCGATCTCGCCAAACCCGATATCTATCGGATTAGAAAACGGAGCACTGGAGGCCTGAGTAATTTTCCGGGTGTAAATGCAAAACCGACGGAAATGGGCCGGCCCAAAACCGGGTATCCAAACAGTATTTTTCGGCCCGGTCGTTTTTTTCTTTGTGGGCTGTAATTTACACCGGTAATGGGCCAAAAACCACCAATCTAAACGGGCCCTTAATAGAAAATTCAGAAGATATGGTGCTGAAGTTTGGAGTTCTGATCGATGCAAATAACTTTGATAGAGTGCAATCACGTATGTCAAAGAATATTTGTAAATGTATCAATAATCTTAAGTGTCATATTGTTCAAAGCACCAGACAAGTTTCTAAATGCCCAAAGGTTCACAAAGGATCAACGATACACGTATGGCAAGTCTGTTGTGGAGTCAAAAGCCAAGCTAGTACGTGAACAAGAGCTAAGATGTGCGGTGACTATTAAAAGACGAGGATAATGAAGAGTTTGAGGAATTTGGTGGCTTGGCACCTCGCAAGATAGGGAGCATGGATGGATTTTGCTACTCCAATTGATTCTACCACTTTTATAAAGAGACAGCAAGATACTAACGATGCAATTGCCAAAGAGAGAAATCATAAAGTGGCGCAATATATAATGAGATGGCTTTGTGAAGACGGTAAAACTTCTAACTCTCAATAGTTCTATCAGTATTTCGGTATTGTTTGCTAACCTTGTATGATGTGTTTATAGCTCTATTTTTCAATGCTATCAATGAAGGATGATGACTTCAAGCAATTTTTCGAGGCCATTAGTCAGTTTCCCTAGTTGGAAACCTCCTCAGTATTTAGTCCAGTAGAAATTTGTTGCTAAAGGAAACAGATAGGACCAAGGGTTTGTTAAATGTACATGAAGAAAAGATGAAAAAAGTCGAAACCTCCATCATGACCGATGGTTGAACCAATAGAAAAAGGAAGGGCATGATGAACTTGTGTGTGCATTGCAAATCGGAGACAAGCTTCCTTGAATCAAGGAGGCATCGGTTGATGCACATATAAGTTCAAACATCTTTACCTTCGCATTGAGCTGACTTGCTAGGCCTAGAAAATTTAGTACAAGTAGTGACAGATAATGCTTCCAATAACATGGGAGCAAGGATCGTGTTGAAGGAGAAAAGAGCAAACATCTATCGGAACTCATGTGCTACCAGACCCCTAACTTGTGGGTCGAAACAATTGCCAATTTGAGCAATTCAAACCTACGCTTGATAAAACCATGAATACCATCAGTTTCATCTACATGCATCACATGAACTTATTATCGATGGTTTTAGAAAGAAAGTCCCGTCCGCCTTTCTTACTTTGCAAAGTTTGCTTGCTAAGAAGAGCTAACTAAGGTCATGGAGCTTAGTGAATATTGGGTTCTCACAAGGACACAGTGAAACAATAAGGAAAGGTGGTTCACGTGATACGTCTAAAATGTATCAATATTTTTCATACTTTTCATATTGTTTATTCATCAATTTCCTAGATATTATTGTATTAACTGCTAATTATTATTGTTATTCAGAAAACCATATTTTATTTAGTAAAACTATATTTTATTTAGTACCCACATAAAACTTAATTCAGATTTTTGTGGAAATAAGGAACTTTCGTGCTAAATACGTTGACTAGAAGACAATCAAAGGAGAGAGGCCGCCAAGTAGGCCCCAGGCAGCCCACACGGTAGGGTCCATGGTAGGCCTGGTTGCGCACCCCTACCATGTGGAGGCCTAGGGCACCCTCTCGCAACACCCTTTCTCCTATAAGTTGCTCTTGTCGCACAGTTTCCAGAGGGAGAGCTTTCTGGATGAAGAGCCACCGTCCTTCTAATCGCCTACGAAACACCTTCACATCCACCAGAATCAAGATCGAAGGCCACTTTTTCGATAGATCGACACCCATTTCTTCATCCATCACCATAGGACATCATTACTTGGTGATTAGAGGGTTGGTTGTTGTTGTATCTCTCCGTAATCTTCATTATGATGTTCATTTGTTATCACCCTTCATTATGTTTGAGTAGTCCATCATAGGGATATAAGATGGACGAGAATTGGATGACTGTAGAGATGCTTTGATACAATTTATTATCATATTGTGCAATTTATTATAATATTGTGATTGCTTTGATATTGCTTTAGACGTTCGTCATTCATTATTACTAGTATTAATGCTTGTTGTCTAGGACCGGGACAATATGGTCTAAGAACTTTGTTCGTATCCTGCAATGTCAAATGCTTATTCTTGTTGTCGATTCTACCATTTTTTGAGTGACAGTCATAGGTAAGGGGTTTCAAATACTTGAGTTCGAGGAACGACACGTGTCACTATGCTTAATGCTTTGATCCGATGAAACCATTGTGATTACCTTAACGTTGGACAAAAGGATGAACTCGATGAGAGTATATCTATTTATAGGGACATACCTACAACTTATCGCAACTATATAGCCTTATTTACATCGCATCTTCGCATATGATTTGCTATCTCTACATGATCATATGCACCACATCTCTATTGCCTGTTCACTCACTATTGTTACAAGTTCTCACATCATTTCACACATTCTTACTTTTATTTATTGCAATCTTTAGTTTTGTTTTTATTCATCTTAAAAATCCAAAAATATCATTTCTTAATGCTATCTCTAGTATAAGTGTAATCACAAGTGACACTGCAATTATGGAAAAACCTACCATTTTTCAATAACGTCCTTAGTGGGTTCGACATAAAAAATGGGATAACACTCCTAAAAACTATGCACCAAACATGTGCACTTGCAAGTCATCACCATGTTGCAATAATGAATATGAACATTTGGCATAATGTGGTCTCTTTGCACCAATGTTTAGTTAATTAGATTATTGTGTTGCGCTTATATAGTTGTGTTGCTTGCAAACCTCGTATGTTGCAATAATTTAAAGGTTTTCAGGCCATTGATGAAACTGATTCACTTGGGCGATAGTGATGGTCCATCTTTGGTCCCTATGTATGAAGAAATTTTAGAGGCAAAGAAGGCAATCAAGCTTATGGTGGATATTTGGAGAAATACTAGCAAATGGTCATTGAATTTATTGATAATAAGATGAATGAAAGGCCTAATTCTCCATTTCACTTGATGTTATCTTGAATTCTCATTCTAGTTATGTTGATGCTTTATGGATCTAGCTATTATGGAAGGATAATGAAAGTTGTTGAGACCTTTATATCATAATGATGATGACAAGCAAACCCCAACTTCTTGATGAAGACTTGGCAACATTTAAAGGAAAATTAAGTCTCTTTAAGAAATTGGATGTCAAAATGGAATTCACAAAGAAACTTTTAACACCAATAAGCTCGTGTGAATATCATCTCAATGCATCCATTCACATACTAATATAAATGGCCATAAGAATACCTTGACCTCAAGTTCATCAGGATGATAATAAGATGGAGCACTTTCGAAAAGATAACTCTGTAGTCCCAATAGTCAAATATCTATCATCCTTAATTTCTCACTTAATTTCCCTAGCTAGACTTGATTTTGCATTTTGTAGATACATGCAAAGCAGAGAAATAAGCTAGATGCACGTCGCATGAACAATCTAGTGCACATTCAATTCATAGAAAGAATGATGGACAAAATAGAGAAATGCTCCAAATATTGTGATATCCTTCTAGCAAAAGATGCTTTCTTTGCTCAAGATTGGCTATTTGAAGGTGCATTCTTGGAGGTTAATGCTAACGATGATCATGCTAATAATGGAGAAGAGATCGATCATGTTAAACAACTTCTCGTATGATCTGCAGATGCAATGGGGCTATCGTATCACTGCAACTTCAGAAAGGCTCAAGAGTGAGTATGAGAGAACTCGTGAAGAAGATTTTGTTTCCCGATTTTGGTAAGGAGGATAATGTTGAGAAAGCCATTAAATTTCAAGTTCGATGAAGGAGTTATGACAACCAAGGACATTGAAGAAAAGAATAAAGAATGGGACATTTCAGGCTAAAAGTGTGTTTACGCCCCTAAAAATGGTTCGGTGGTTAATGAAAATTTGTTAAAGGGACTAATGATTTTACCTAAGTGTGAAAGGTAAAGAGTCCATCAAAGTTCTTGGAGATTAACTATGGATGATCTCTAAAATCGAGAAGCTTTGGTAAGCATGCGGCTAAAGTACAATAAAGGCTAAGGATTTTGTTTCCTAGCAATTGATAAGATAAATGTTGTACTATTAAGATGGATCATGCCTAGTTGCTAAATAGTTTTCTATTGCTAAATAATATACTAGGACTAAGTGTCGCCTCTCAAAGATTCTCTATGTATTTTGGTTTCCTAAAAATCAACTTTCATCGATGTACCTAAAGTCACATCATCTAGAGTATTTGAGAGTCCCTTGTCACCCCAATATACTGATTTTCTTTGAGCCTCTAACCTGAGTTTCTTTGGGCCTCTAGAGTGTCCATGAATTTTGGGACATTGTTCTGTACCAGTCTCTGTTTATTGTTTTTACTATCTAGAGTCTCCAAGCTTCATGTCCGGAGTATCCAGACCTTCTGAGGTCCAGTGTGTTGAAGTGTCTGAGCATAAGGGTGCATGCCTCTGACTTCCTTGAATTTATCCTATAGTGTCTAGAGTCCAATGTCGGAATATCCGTGCAATTGTCTCCCAAGGCTCTAGAATCCCCAATTTAATTCCTAGAGTATCTAATGGGCTTGCAAGTGCACATGATCACTGCAGTCTTTTTCTTCAAAGTATTCAAAATTTTATCGAACCTTCATAAGCTTAGGTAGCTTGCAATTATTATGAATCAACCTAAAATTAACCCAAGAAAATATTATCACTAGGGTCTCTAGGCACAACCACTGTTGTCATGAAATAAATGTCCAAAGTCTTCGGTAAGGCAATCTAGAATAGATAACTATAAACTTAAACAATTAAATTAATTTCAAAATAAATAAAATAATAAAATACTAAAAGTGACTTTAGAGAGATTCACTAATAACAATGCTAGAAAGTAAGGGGATCGATAAGATAGATAAATGAATTCAAATAATGATGAACAACTTATTCATATAATGGAGGCTTTGGTAAGGAAGATATGCCCAAATGTAATAATTGCCGCTAGCCGCCACACATCTAAACAATTTTCCTATTTCAATGCGTCATCATTAAAATAATTAAGTAATTACTGTCATAATCACGAACTAACGCACTAACGCTTCTTGGCTATACCTTTATTTCCTAATAGCACTGTATCGGTACTGCCAGTCATGGCGGCGCTCACTTGTGCCTTTCTATCACTGGCTTCCAGGAACCATCCCTTCCTTGCCCTACAATTGAACGCCTTGTCTTTGCACCGTCTGATCATTAGGTACCTGTCAAGTCTTAGAACTAAACAAGATATACAACTAATGTGAGAACCCTAATTCTGGCATAGTCGAGGGAGACGTGAGGTGGAAGTCGTGGAGCAACTCGCGCTGCTGAGTTGATCCGAACCTAACGAGCTACGTCGAGAGTTAGTCGAGAGGGGGAGGAAAATGGTTGTGCATCCGCATTCATCGCATACATGGCATATAGTACTCGTGCATAGTAAATACAATTGAAATTAAACTTCATTAATTAAAGGAATAACACAATGCCATTGGTGAATATAATTGAAATGGAACTTTATTGATTAACGAAATAGTACAAGAGTTAATGAAATAACATTGTTACAAAAGAATAAAGAAGAAGAAAGAAAATTACATAATTAATTCTTTCTATCTATACATCATCTAACCTAGGTCTTGAACCTTCGGGTCTTCGAAGTCTTCAAGTCGGAGAGGGATACCGAGAGCCGAAGGGGGAAGCCTTCGGGAATGTAGGCGGTTATCCCGGGTCAGCGAGTATGGGTACTCGAGACCGTTGGGAATCGTGCCGTTGCTGTAGGAGGCAAAAAGTTTCTAACCCTATATTTTAAAATACGTGTGGTCTTATCGGCACAGTTCCGCCGACGTCCGCAGGGGTAGCTGCGGGGGCAAAATAGTGCCGACGACCTAGAGTACATTCTAGTTTTTGAAAATAGTTTTATAAAACATTTTTGTTTTCGAAAGTGTCCGAGGGCCACGTGGCTAAGACCCTCATCGGACAAACCCTAGTATTTTATATTAGGGATAAAAGAGGTGAGAAGAGTATTAAAATAATTTTATTCTTCCTTATACTAAATTGCCTCCATGATCTTTGTTTAAAAAGAAATCATTTTTATAAAACAAAACATGGATAAGGCAGTCACCTATATTCATCATTTAGCCCACAAAAGTTGTTTAGATGCCAAGGCAACCAGTGTGCTAGCAGCCACACATATAAAATAGACCAAGGCAACAGTCCAGCAAGTGCTATATCTAGCAGCCATTTTCCAACCGTGTGAACGGAGCAGCAGCCATCGAGTGGACCTCAAGCAGCCAACAAAAATTACTCAAGTGAATAGCTTAGCATCCAAGGCAGCCATAGATTTTTACCAAATAAAAATCTGGAATAGATAGACATCAGACCAGCTAAATGGTTTAATCAGCAGCCCACGTAGCTAAATAAGCAAGCATGAGGTGGCCAAACTTGGCAAGGGGATTGCCCAACCGACTTAGGCAACCGAGAGCTAGTAAGAATGAGCAAAATAATCAGAAGAGGCAATGCAACAGCAGCAATAGCCGCTGAGTCTAGCATTTCCAAGAACTGAACCAGGCGACCAGGAAGCAATTCCAAGAGACCAAGGCCTCAAGAACCCTGAGAATAGCTGGATCAACACGAGCAGGGGAGGAAATTAGGAAGCTAGGAACCAGAAGGGTGGCAGGGCGTAGGAGAGGAAATCATCTTACCCTAGTCCAAATCAATTTAAGGTAAAGAGCATCTAGAGTATACAAACCTTTTATATCCATGCATTTTGGCATGTTAAGGAGGACCCTCAGTATCCATTTTATCATCACAGAATTCTTGTAAAGGAATTAAATAGCACCTATTCTTATCATTTTGAACTATAGAAATCCCAAACAAGAATTCTCAGAATAGAACAACATCATTAGGTTTTCCTTTGATAGGCAGCAATTGATAAATATCTGTTCTTATCAGGGCATCCGAATACTTTTCTCAGACCCTTTCTCAAAAGAGATCATCTTATATATATGTCAAGGCATCAACTAGGCAACAAGTTGTAGCATCTGCTCTCATCAGTATATATGAATATATGCACTGAAACCCAAAGTAGGCATCGTGTAAAGTACGTGTTCTTATCAGTCTAACCAGATTGAAAGCAATCTGGATATGAAAGCATCATCCTTAGCAAACTGAACCAAGTATAATGTTTGTCAACCAGTTTAACCAATCAACCAGTATAGCAAGAAGCAAGTGTAAAATCTGTTCTTCAGTTTAATAGCTAAGGGAAGCATACCCATGATCTTAGGCAGAAATCAGTCAACTACCGCACAAACCAAACAATTGAATCATCTAATAACCAATTGCACTTGAATCAAACCCAAATCATCATAGCAACACTGGGAGTTGAGGGAGCAAGAAGGGGAGAGAAGAATGCTTACCTGGAGAACAAGTCGGGCGGCACGGGCACTGCGGCGCGCCACCAGCGGGGGTGGGCCGGCGGAGCCCCGAGGTCGGAGCTGCGACGCCGGCCACGGCCAACCCGGGCGGCGGCCGAGGCAAGGCGACGAGGGGCCGATGCGGCCAAGGCGCACGGGCCCAGGAGGCGACCTTAGGCCATCCCGGGCGGCGTGGAGAGGGCGACTGGGGCAGCGGAGCAACCGGGCGGCGGCGGCGTCAAGTGGAGCAGCGGGGAGGAGCTCGCGCCCAAGGGACCTCACGGCGGCGACCAGGGGCCACAGGGGCGAAGCCGAGAGGAGGCGCCGGTGAGGGCAATCGCGCCCTAGGTGGCGGCGAGTAGCCGGAGGGGAGGAGAAGGCAGAGGACCGGCGGCGACCGGAGGAGAGCCGGCGGCGGCACCGAGACCAAAAGGGGATTCCGGTCGGGTGCAGTGAGGGAGAGAATTTAGGGATTTTAGTCTTTAGATGAAGAAATGAATAAGGGGGCCAGGGTGCGGGTATAGCAAAGGAAGAAAAAAAAAGGGGTTAAGAAGAAAAGAAAAAGGAAAACTTTATGAAAATAAGAATGAAAATGGAAGAGAGGTGAAGCAGGAAATAAATTGATTTAGGGTTTAAAAAGGAGAGAAAAAGACCATGTTAAAAATATGTATTCATGTATGTAGATTCGGGAGTAAGATTAAAACCTTAGAGTATTTAAGTTATAGATCATAGTGTTCCCTTTGTGAGCATAAAATTAAACACCAACTTAAAAGATAAGCCATTCCAATTGAATTTGGTATATCTTTCTTTTATAAGAGAGGAAGAATAATATTAATAAAGGAAGTCTTGGGATGAACTAAATCAATTAGTTTCTTTCAAATTCTTAAAATAAGGAATAGAATCAAAATAAGTCTATTCACCCTTGTTTGAAAAGAAATGAGTATAACTATATATGTATATATATATAAGGAAGAAACATGAAGATTGAAAATTACTTAGGCCAAGACACTTATTTCTTAAGAGGAGAATTTAATTAAATAAGTTATCAAGTTAATCTAAATTAAGGATATTTCCTTGGGAAGAGAGAACTTAACCTAATCTAGTTTCTTAAGAGAATTGATGTAGGGATGAAGTTAATTTAACCTAGTTGAAGTCAACGTAAACCTTAACATGATTGAAGCTTGATCATTCATCTAGTTAAATTCTAGATAGTTTAAAGAATGTTGAGATGAATCATGTTTAAATTCTATTAGAATATGTTGATAAACATATCATCTCATGCATGCCATAGTAGTTGCATTCATATTGGAATTTCTTGAATTAGTCCTTATCGGACTTCATTGCTTGTATCAGAAGCCGGAGTTCAGCAGTCAGGACCGTCGAACTCCACTACCTATCCGTTACCAGGCAAGTCCAGTTTTTTGTTCATATTCGTTGAAACTGTTCTTCGATTTCCCTCTTGTCTATAACATGCACTGAAAACCTAATTTCTAAAGATGAATCAACTGTTGTTTTGTTTTGGATCGCCGGTTTTTGGGTGATCGCATGGCGGGTGGTGAAATCCTGGTATGAGGTGCAGTTTGGCACAGTTGGGAAGGTGGATTTCATCACATGGGAAAGTCTCATATAAGGTTAATACAACCAATGATCGATTGTGCTTAAGGGCCGTAGTGATCGCGCATACCACATACCCTGTATGGGCGGGGCTGAGCTAAAGTACCCTTTACCCTAGGTCTATACCCCCCTGGGAACGCAAGGCCTCGGTATTGGGATCGGTACCGGGAAGGTAGTATGGCCGCGAGCAGCTTACTACTTGAGGATGTAATTGGGCCGTCGCGCTACTTACATCAGAATTATGATTGGAGACCGGTAGTCCTCAGCCAGTTGGGCGGGACTACGACGCGGGGTATAACCGAGCGGGCGGTGAAACGGCTCTGTGATTTGACGGTCTGGTAGTGCATGTGACGACATGAACTCCATGACTATGATCGTTTGTAGGGTACAGTTGTGCACCTCTGCAGAGTGTATAGAATCGTGGCATTGTCACTCCGTGTTCCCGGTTGGAACTGCGAACCCGGCAAGAAAGGGATTCATTGGGAATCCTAGCAGCTTGTGAGACATGAGATCATTAGTCTCTTTAAGTAAAACTTGACTCTCTTACCTTCTCCACCTGCATTTCTTTTGGGAGAACGTTGCCGTTCTCAGTAGCTAGTGCATCAAACACCTCTTTGCTATTCCTGGACTTGTTGAGTACCTTTTGTACTCATCCCTCTATCTAATTCCTTTGAGTAGGTTGTGAGCCGACGACGGAGGAAGAAGTGGTCTACATCGAGATCGGCGATGAAGCTCCTGAAGATCAGCTGACGGCGAAGGAAGACGAAGGCGTCGACTACTACGTCGAGTACCGCGACGAGGACAACGCCGAGTAGTGTAATAGGTCGTGAGAGTAGTTAGGTGTAGATAAGACTTTTGCTGTAACCAATCAATAACGGTTTTAAATTTTCCCGTACTTTTGGAAATGTGTTGTAAGACTCATGTTGTAATTCGAGTTTGTAAATTATGTTTATATCATATGGACCGCTGCAATGCTTCTGTCGTGCCACTCTGTGACAACTAATAATTGCATCTGATAAAAATAAAAGACAGATAATTAGATTCCAAGACAACACTAAAAATAATTACAAAGTACTACATAGCTATTAGTATGAACTCGTAGCCTTGATGCAACTATCCACAACTCATTTGATGATCAAGAACATCATGATAAAGAAATGATATATTGATGAATAGATGAAAACTAATCTCAATACAAACCAATCTTGAACTTGATCTTGACAATGGAGAGGAGGTGGCTAATGAATAGTAGCGGAGATGGATCTAGATTGGTTTCTCCTTCTTCTCTTTTCTTATCTTCTTTTCTCTTTTGCCACCTCTATTCTGATGTGTTCCTTCCATAGGAAATAAACATAGGGTTTCGATACGAGAAAATATATTTTGTCAATATGAAGCCACCGTAAAAATCACACTATCAACCGAGCCCTGGGGGCAAATGATCACATGGGACGGTCAAGGAGATCTTCCCACCCGACCATCCCACATCTTTGTGGTTCTGTTGGGTCTTCCCTTCCTTTATGTGCTTCTCTCGATGGATATGTCTATAAATATATGCCCTTTCCTACTTTTCCAAAAGATTCATGCGCATAACACAACAAAGAAATATTTTTGCACTTGTAAACAATTATTAGGTATTAGTTGAAAATATGTACGTAATCACATATGATAATATTGTTAAACTTAATAAACATCAGTATCCAATCTGAGAGTCTGGAGTGTCCGGATGTCTGTTAGAATTCAAGTGGGAAGTCCGTCTTCATGTACGGATTCAACCCCAAACAAGGTCTTGAGTCTCTAGGCATACGAACATCAAAGTATTCAGATAGAGATGGCAACTGTACCATTGGAAAGCCCCAACAACTCCTTTCGTAGGAGTAGGCTATATACACCCCTCCATCAAATCGCAAGGTTAACCTTTTGCCAATCCATTCTCTCTACTTGAGCTCTTGCACCTATAGCTTCCTTCTCCACATAATCTAGTTATTATTTAGTAAGAGGAAGAGGATTAAGAGAGATTCTTTGATAAGTTGATCATTCGAGCAATGGATTCATCTCCAATATGAGCAAGCATGATTTATTACTCTCAGAGATTACCGTCTCTCATCCGGTTAGGTTCGAGCTCTTGGTGACCCCTCAAGGAAGCTTGTGAGGAGGCCCAAGTGTTTTTGCGGAGTCCATCTATCCACGAGGAGAAGGGATATGACGAGTGGAAAGGAGAAGAGGGTGTATGTAAGCTGATCTGGCTTTACGTATGTTGAGATCCCAATGGAGGCAAAAGATACATGCAAGTATCCAAACTTCGGGAGACCAAATCACCATGCCGAGTCTTTGGTTGATTCTTTCCATTAATTACTTATGATTTACCTATTCTTGCTTACTTGCCTAGAGTTGTGTGCTTGCTTGAGCCCTAGGTTTTAGCCCTTGTTAATCTTGAAAACTAGAGAGCACTTGTTGTTAGGCTGAAAATTGATTAATTGCCTAAAACCTTAAAAACCATCTATTCACCTTCCCTTTAGTTGGTACCTTTTACCTTATAGAGACTCTCATCGTCGTATTATCAATTTATCATCATCGTGCTTGAACTTCCCCGAGAACTGCTTTGTTTAATTGCCTTGTATGCTTGTGAGAACTTGTGACATGAGGACTATGTGTGGTGTGGTTGTGAACTTGTGGTGTGAGAATTAGTCTATGTGACGCGTGAACATATTATGTTTGAGTCTTTCCTTCTAATTGAAGCAAAGTAGTGTCAAATACCAAGTAATTATTCATGGATTTGCTTGACATGTAGATTTACCATCTTCACAACAAGCGTTTTCATTAATGCTACATGACCAAGCTATCAACGTAACATTTTTCTTTTTATTAATGTTTACATTAGTAGTTTAGTACATATATATATAGCTAGGTTACATCAAATCAAGTATATTCTTGCTTGATTCTACTCATACTAGCCTTAACTAGGTGTTGACCTAGGTGTTGGCAGCCCTTGTGATGGTCGTGTAGCGGCAAACAAGCTAGGCCAACTAGAGGCCAATTCCCTAGTCCCCTATGGACTCCTACTGACTAGCAACTTCTTTAACGTTGTATCTTACATGTGACACAATATCTTTCCTCAAAACAAGGAATAATATATCCAAAAAATGCATTGAAGAGCAAATCATATCTTCCACATGGGGATTAAGAGATGAGTGAGAGAAAAAGGCAGAGATAATAGATGACCATGGTCCTAGTGAGAGAATGAAACATGTAAATCTCATATATTTATTTCTAAGATACAAAGTGTTGGAGTGGTTTTATCTAATTTTATTGCTGGATGACGTAACATACTTGGACATGATCAAAGATTTAATGAGTTGAATATGCCTAGATGAACTTATTTCCACAAACAACTCATGATGAGTACAACCCTAAGTAACATTCACCTTAGTGGCCACCTTGTGTTTCTAACTCATCTGTTGCCAAAGTTACATTTTATTAAGAGTAAATTTCTTAGAAGTACACTTCTTTCTTGAGACCCACACTCTAAGTAGTAGTTTTACATAACCTCACTTCTAATGTATCACTATTTCAGAAAACCACATTTTTAAAGATGTGATAGTCGTGACCCACCATCAATGAAACAACTTCGATCATCACAAGTTCAGAAAATCAGCATCCAATTTTTCTTATTATGTCATTGATGGGCGGGCTATGATCATCCATTCTTAAAATGTGTTGTTTTCTCAAACAATAATAGTAGTGTGGTTTTATGAAATCACCTTCTAAAAGTGCAGTTTGTTAGTAGTTTGGCTAGAAAAGACATAGTTTTCCTTTTTTTAATTCCTCTTTTATTAGTGTCGCTGGAGTTCCATTTTTTCTTAAATAATTTTTCTCAAAAAATTTCAACTAATTTTCCTTGTTCAAGGAAAAGGAGATTATTTCAAAAAAAATAATTACTACTTTTAGAATTAGAAAAGTACTCCCTCCGTCCCACTTTCTTAGGCGTAATTTTTTTTCACCCATGTCCCAATTTGTTAGGCGTAATTGTGATTTGGAGCAGATGTGACTCTTTAGGATTAATGTAGCATTAATTAGGAATAGGAGATTAGGAGCCATGTACGTTTTAAGCCCAAAAGAACCTGCATATTGATGGGCACTGGCAGGGCTATGACGAAGGTATAGAATCCATGGGCAACAAACGAGCTTTGGTTGTAGCAGACTCATTGGAGGGAAGCGCCAGCGACAACGTCAACGACACTGCAGACTCACTCACTGTCCACGGGCATGGCGATGGCAAGGTCACGGAGGCCGGGCGAGCACTGGTTTTGGTGGACTCGTTGGAGGGAAGCGCCAGGGACAACACCGACGATGCCACAGACTCGCTCGCTGTCCGCGGGCACGGCTATGGCAAGCTCATGGAGGCTAGGCGAGCGCTAGTTGTGGCGGATACCTTCAAGGGAAGCTCCAAAGACAACGACGACAACACCGCAGAATCACTCGCTGTCCGTGGGCACCATTTCTCATCAATGTACACCATGTTGTACATAGCTTTAAACACTGGTTCATGAGGAATGCTATGGCTTTCAAGCATAGATAAGCAAAATTGCACATAGGCTTTCTTATTACCGTCGGTCAAAGAGAACTTTATGTCATTTGTATGCCTCCTAATTTTGCCTTCCTTCAAACGTCGGAACAATGTGCTCTTTGAGACACCCAAAGCTTGTGCTAGATCACGGAGAGTTGTGCGATTACGTAGTAGCACATCACAAATGTCTTGTGAGTCAATGAGTACTCTTTTTCAGCCACAATTTTTGGTCCTCTTGTTGCACATGGCTTGCACACCACCCCCACGTTTTCCTTCTGTCCATATACGCTGCACCACCCTCAAAGGAATGCCGGTCAAGGCGGCAACGGATTTTGTGACACCATGATTCACGATACCGGCTATTGTTCTCCTAAGAGCATGGAGAATATGGCTCTACGGTCCTCATCACTTAAGAAATTCCTGGTAGTGCAATCTATGCCAACCGAATCTGTGATGGCAAAGAGAACTAGGTCACAAATTGGTTCAAAACAGTGTAGAGTTCAAAACAATGTAGCAAACTTACTCGTGTTTATGTCAACATCATCCGTATGGTAAACATGGCCGGCACCATTGCCATCGTCCTCTATCTGTGTGCCGTAATGTTCATCCCCATCTACTGATTGCAAAAAAGAAAAATATGAGTACTCACATGTTAGATTATGAAATGAGAAATTTATAATCCACTTACTCATGTCCACACTTCCTTCTATAGCATTTCCTTCTCCACATGTGTCATTAGCATGTACATCATGTGCGTTATTAGCATCTAATGCTCCATCTACAACTCCATGTGTGTCACTAGCATCCAATGCTCCATCTCCATCTCCTCCTGTCCATCAGTAGTACCAACACATCCATCAACATCAATCCTTCAATTTCTTCACCAAACATGTATCGTTCAACTCAAATACACCTTCGTCAATGTCCTCCCAGTTGACAGGCTGGTTCAGATCAATCATATCTGCATCGTTCCAAATGACCGGCTTGTTCAGATCAAAGATACGCACTAGCATTGCTCTAAACACCGGTTCGGCCATTGCTTTGATAGCATGCTAATGGAGGAAAGAAAGATAAGAGAATTGCTTTGAGAGCATGCTAATGGAGAATTGCTTCAGGTAACATAACCTATTTATGCTAATGTAGATTTTAAATTTTGTTAAGCGCTATGAATTTTGAGCAAAAATTTGGAGTGCGCGGTGAGCTACACTAAACTGTCGAGGTCATGCAATCCTGCTAAGGTTGATCCATGCAATTGCTGCTGATTGGAGCGTGCGGCGAGCCATGCATTCCTGCCGATATTCTAATTGGTGCAAGCCATGCAAAGCAGGATACGTACGTGCCATGCAAAGCGTCGAGCCACTACATGCGAGGCGAGCGAGCGAGCCATGCAAATTTCACGAGGCAACGCAAGGAGATTTGGGCACAGTGAGACGTGGGCAGCGAGATGTGAGTGAGCCATGCAAGCATGGACGTTGCATGCGAGGAGGCGAGGGAGCGTGGTCGAGGGAGAAATTTAATTGCGGGATGCGGGACCACGGTGACGACGGAGTGTAGTGTTTCTCTCCTTGGTCTTTGCAACAGAGGGGAACACGCCTAATAAAATGGGACGGATGGAGTAGTAGAGGTGGTAGGGTATTTAGAAAACTAGGAAGGATGCTACTTGAAACAATGTCCAGGTTTGGATGCTCTTCTCAATAGTGTCCGAGTGAGGACGCTGTCTTCCCTAGCGTCCACCTGGTTGTTCCTCTTGGGTTCCAATTCTAGTTCAATATTGCAACCAGATCTAAAACTAAACCTACGACACTTTCCATAAAAGAAAGAAAAATAAAATTATGCGTTCATGCTCAGGCAGCTGCAGCACCTGGTCTGGCACTCCTCCTGCATAGGCCACCGGTGCCCTCAGCTTGGAGGTGCTACTCCGTTTTAGGCCTCCTTGCCCTTGGCCTTGCTGCTCTTGTTCAGGGCATCGGTGCCATATGGCCATAGCCTTTGCGGTGGTGCTACCATTCAGGCCCACCGTTTCCCCTCGGCTTCATGGGGTTCTCTTGTTCAGGTTGTCACTGCCCTCAGATCCCCTGCGGCGACTCAAATACAAGTAGGTCTTTTCGATGATCCTTCTCGTGGTTGATCATTTACAGTCGAAATGATAACATTACCATGTAAAGTTTAATATAACATAATCTTGATGACACAAGCCATGTAGCTTTAAACATAGTACTTGGTCACATGACTATTACACATAAGCAACGGAAAAAAGTGATAAATGACAGCCTCCATCTCAGCCACAGGCAGTCGACAGAGTCCACCCGATCTACACCTTGGGATCATCATAGTAGAAATCATCATAATAAAACATGTTGACGAGTACTTCACGTACTTAGCATGCTCCTCTTAGAGAACATCTTAAACCAAAGTATATGAGGCTGCAAAGGAAGGTTGTTGGCTTTTTTGTGTAAAAGCAATTTGTTGTTGTAAATACTACAATATTTTCAAAGACGACTTTGAAATAAAAATAAGTTTTTATTTTAGGGGTATTTCTCATAAATGTGAGGATCCACTACCGACACATACGAGTAAGGTATCTAGCCCAAGCTCACCCATAGGTTCCAACCACCTATTCACTTTCCAGAAATAGGGTAGAGGGAAATAGCAAGGGAGAGAAGGATAGGTCATTTTCATCAGAAATGAGTTATATGACATCCGTAACCGTGGATATGGCTAATCGATTAGTTTTACACTCTACAAAGGTTGTAAACTTTACCCACACGATACAACATCCCCTTACGCTAAGCTGATCGGGCTTGTCCACACGCCCATCGGTGTGTGACCCCTCGATGTGACATGCCTATCGGGTCTGACACGGAGCTGAGAGTACGCCCCCATCCTCCGACCTCCCATCTATGCCAAGGTCCTCGTAGCTACGTCCACTCTTCTTTGATATGGCAATGTCGACACCAAAGCTCAACTAACCTAGTCAACCGATCCAATGCCCATATAGCATGTGCTTGTATTATTTTCACACTCTCGATTCCAAGACTTTGGCCTTATTCGATACGGGAAGCCAATTGCTCCTTAAAACCTGATCCAGCTGCCGCTCGTACCTTTTTAGATGGTAAGTTTTACCTAGAGTAAAATAGAAGGAATAGAGAGAGGGAGGAATCAATGGGCATTCGGCCTATGTCAGAAAGCTCAACAAAGTGTTTCAATAATGGTTTCATCTATCCAAAGATCATTCCTACGAGATGAGGTAAGTCAAAGCATCCTAGGGATAATTAAGCATGGCTAAGCATTCTTCTACTCTATTTAAAAATAATAAAATATTCTACTCAGGATATCAGGTAAAAGGGCTACAAACGGCTAAATGTATTGGTGTGTCAACTGACACGCTAGCTACAGGAATAAAATAGCATGCATCTTTATAAACATTAAAATATAATGACTAAGAAATATGGAGTCAAATATGATCAAGAAGAAGGGGCATACCTTCATTATCGTGCTGCTGATCTTCGAAATTTTGTCTCAGTTCGGCTTCATCACTCCCTACTCGTCGTAAAAGAAATAGCACAAGCAAATAAGTACAACTTCTAAATATCAAATTCCAGAATACAATAAAAGAGATGGGGAATCGATGGTAGAACGATTAGGGTCGAATGGAACGATGACACGAATGTGTCATCGTGTCAAAGGTTGGAATAGGGTTTTAACCCTAGAGTATCCTTAATACTAGTCTTCTAAAGAGGGGTCATATCCATATATAAAATATGTATTATGTAATATACAAGATTAGGTATTTACTTAGTACGGGCTAACATGTTACAGTGAACAATTAATAATATTCTTAATATTTTCTTAGGTTAACTGAATAATATCATGCAATTTATTTTATAAAAATATTCTCAAAATGATTAATTATTACTAAGGTTTAAACCTAACATGCTAGGTAGCATCACAATTATATAAATAAATTAAATAATCCTAGGCATGACACTAGATAGAGAAGCATGTCAAAATTATACTTAACAATTAATATTAATATTACCCTCTTAATTCTGAATTTATAAATTATTTCTGAATAACCCTACTCCTCAAGCATGTAACTGATAAAATCTTATTAAATTCTAAATGGTACTGTACATATAACCTAGACTAGTTAAGCATGCAGGAACAGTAACTACAATCTAAGTTACTTAGCATTGCCATGCAACTATTCCAATTCTTACCACTAGTTAAGCATGCATTGTGAAAGTTGAACAAGACTTTCCAAAGTTAACTCTAGCATGCTAGTTGATCGATGACCACAAGCTCAGGTTACAGCCTAGATTAGGTTTACATACATATATATTAGTCAAATTTAGACGGGTTCAAGTGTAACATGATATCTAAGTAAACTTCACATAATAATTATCTAACTTGAATCTTAGGAGCTAACAAATAATTACAGCAAACATTAATTAAACAGTAAAGAAATAACTATATGAACTATATATATACTCGATATAAAACTATAGCCTACAATGACATATTATTTATTAATATGATCAAACAGTGATGAAAAATTACCAAAATTTACTAGGATGGTCTAAACAGTATAAAATATCCTTAAAAAACAAAATTCAAAAATAGATTTAAATTTAAAATTTTAAAATAAAAAACAATACTTAATTTTATTCTAACGAAATCTAAAAAATTCCTAAAATCATGAAATTATTCAGAGCAACTACTAATCATACTACTAACTCAGGAAAAATAAAATACTCTCAAATTTATCACACAGAACGAAGCTAGATCAACTTTGGTCAAAAATAGCCCAAATTTGAGGGGCTGTAATCGATCCATTTTTACATTAAGATCAAAGGCATGAATGCTAAGAGTTAGATGGGAGAGAGATGATCATGTTTTGTACAAAAGACACTGGATCTATTGATTCATGGGTAGATGCCCTGGCTAGAAGAGAAAAACAGAGAGGAATATGGAAGGAGAGGAAGGACAGTGCTCACGGTGGTGGCGATGGTGTGGCGTGGGGTCTAGCAAGGCTTCGACGAGGTGAGGTGGTGCTCCAGCAGCGGTGAGCTCCGGCGTCAGCATGGACAGGGGCTGGTAGATGGCGGTGTGGCGCTCTGGTTCGGGAGGAGAGAAATAGAAGGGCAAAGGAGAATGAGAGGAGGGATTGCGGCTTAAGTAGGTAGAGGAGGGACAGCTGCAGCAACGTGGCTGTCGGCCATGGGCGCGACGATTGGCGACGTTGCCAATGATGCATGCTTCGCGTGCGCAGCGGCCGACGGCAGCGCGTTGGTGCTATGTCGTTCTCTGCCAGGCCAGCCCAGGCGGCAGCAGCCCCTACAGCTCTGCGATGGGCAGTGTGGCGCACGGTCCAGGAGGGGCGGGTGACGCGGGCTGGAGGCGAGGTGGCCCAGCAGAGGAGGGCAAGTGGGCTGGAGCTAGGCCAGGCGGGGGAAGCAAGCCGGCATGCCCAGGCTGGCCCGAGCAGTAGGGAGAAGAAGGTGGACTTACCGGCTTGTCCAGGTGGGCTGGTTCTAGAGGAGGCTGGGCCAGGTGGTCCAAGTGGAAGGGAAAGGAGGCTGGTAGGTAAGGTAGGCCATGACCCAGGTGGGGGAAGAGAGGGTAGAGGGTGGGCCAGGGTTTTGGCCTGGGTAGGTTAGGAAGAAAAAAATTGAATCACTAAAAATTTAGGAAATCAAACGTGTTCAAGAAAAATATTAAAAGACATTTTAAAATTCCAATAGAATTCTATAAATCAAATAGAGGGTGTAGATTCCAAATAAAATATTTTCAGAGAAAAAATCAAAAATAATAAATACAAATAATTAAATATCTCTCTTTAAAATATTTGGATTAATTCAATCCAATTTTATATTTAAGTAACATCCTGGTAAAATAAAAAGTTTTAAAAAGCTCTAAAAATAAAGATGTTACATAATTGACCCAACCCCAAAAGTAAGAACTGAGAATGAATATTGGAAACCATTGTGCACAAAAGTTCAATTGTGACATTGAGCCTAGATTTCAGGATCCAACTTGTATGTAAATTTAATAAATGTGAATGAAGCTTGGAAACTTTTGTTTGTGCAGCAGATACTTCTATTGCAGCATGAATACATGTTCCACATACGTGTGTACCAACTGAATTGCAAATTAGATGCACTAACCTCGCACGGATGATGAGATTTGCTTACGTTGAAAATTCTTTGCAGGTTGATGAAATATCTACTAGTGATCGTTTCTGTGCTTTGTTCTGCGTGATCTCTCTCTTGTGATGGAAAATGCAAAATCTTTCTGTGTTTTGACATTAATCTTACTCAAAACAAAAGGCCACAAACACTGAAACAAGTGACCGACAGCCAAAGCACATGAGCTTTTTGTTATTTACCCTCAAATAGTGATGTGTTTATCTTTCAGGTGTAATGTGAAAGGATCTCAGGAGCCGACTAGAGGGGGGTGAATAGGAGGCTAGCTAGAACATTAAACAACTTCTTCCTTTTAGATGCAAATATTCTCAGACAGATAAGAGGAACTAGCAGCTGTGTGACAGGTATACTACTCAGGTAAGAAGATACACAAATAATATAACGCAGCTGTCACACAAGTGATCTACATAGGTGCACTATCTAAGAGAAACAGGTATGTGTGAAGAGACTGTGACACAGATAGCTATCACCGGTATAGAGTAAAGATCACAGCTAGATTAGATATATATATATATATATATATATGTATATATATATCAGAGAATTACACAAACATGCAAGGAAATCAGCAAGTAAGTCCAAAATGTAAACACATAGAGAGAAGAGATTTTTCACCGAAGTTCCCACTCTTTTCAGAGAGGTACGTCTCCGTTGGAGAAACTACTCCTAAGAGATAGCCAGCACTGAAACGTGCTTGTTCTCTGAGTACCTGAATCTTCAGGTCTCCCCTTTGCTTGTGGAAGTCTTTTTGCTTGACAGCGGGTAGACTTCAGATCACCCTCACAAACGTCTGGGCCAATCCACACAAGCTTGGGTGATCACCAGCGACTCCTACACCTGTCTAGGAGTAGACACTCCAAGAGTAACAGAATCTACAGCAACAACACTTGGAGGAACCAATGCTCTTTGCTCAAAGCTCTAACTTTCTTGAACTAACACATGAGAAATTTGGTTTCTGTTCAGGAGATGAGAAGCTTGCAACGGTTGAAAATGGCTGGCAAAGGTTGAGGTCCAAGACCTCCCCTGGTCCTCTATATATAGGGTTCACAGGCACCTGACCGTTACACTCATGCCACGTAGGATTAAGTGAGTCACATGTGACAGGCACCGGTGACACAGCTAACCATAACGCACAACGGTAACAAGGCTTCAGGCAGACCGACACCTGTGTCACCAGTGGCTGACACAGGTGAAACCCTAACTGACGTAGACTCCCTACTCAGCCCGATCTTGGCACATTACATACCCTCAGCGCACACAACAAACTCTGATGCATAACAGGAGAGAACCTCCAACAGTTTTCTGACGCAGCAGACAAACCATTGCAGTGTAATTCCCTTAGCATTTTCAAACTCTCCCCTGACACAGAGGTGTACCTAAATCATAGAGCGGTTGTTTACCTATGACACAACTGTGCCACACAGGTAACTATGGCTCTAGGGTTTAGGAAACTAGCACAACAGTGTACTAGTACAACCTAGTTTTACATTTATGCAAAACTGTTGTTACAGGGCCACTGACCTCAAGGCATCAATGTCACTGTCCAACACTCTGAGCATTGAGCATAAGAACTTCCAAAAGTAATTGCAACTTCATCCCTCTTGGTAGTACATGTGTTTCCTAAGAACACAAGAAAATTAGCAAATCTAGGCTTCAACTTTCACCAACTGTAGTCAAGGCTCTTGACGTATCAAGCAACCATCACCTTGCTTGCAACTCCTAGCACAGCACCGGCTTGTTCACAGCTGTGGCACAGCTGCCTAGCACAGTTATCTCCTTGTCTTGGGAAATCACCTTTGTACTTTTAGTGGCCATCTTTTCATAGATGAAACATCTTCCTGGAACCTAATCTTCCTGCTTACACTCAATGTAAATATTAGATCCCAGTTTGGGTTGCCATTAGCCATCAAAACCATTTAGGGGTCTAGATGCTTTTTCACAATGCATTTCCAAGACATGTATGGATAGACTGGTAGACTTTGGGTGGCAGTCGCGCACAACCTATAGAACATAAGTAGATTCCGGTGCACCGCCAAGCCGATCATCTCGACTTGAGTCTGAAACTGAAACATCTTCCCATTTTATGATGCGTGTTTCAGATTTGTTTTTGAAGACTGCAAGCTGTTACAGCTGAAATACTTACTGTTCATATTGCAAGCTGTTAAAGCTGAAACTGAAGCTATCTGAAGGCTTACTACAGGTGTTAAGTTAAATTGCAAGCTACTGATTGGATGATATACTCTTTTTCTGTGATGTAATCTAAGCAAAAAGGACCACTTTGGTTGGTTGGGTCTTATTACTATTTTTTAGCATGTATTGTACAAGCATCTCCTGATTCTATGTCATATTCATCGGTCCAGTACATGTCCCAGATTGAATTGGCTGTGTGCAATATGCTGTTATTGCTGTTTTACTTAGGATGTCGGTTACAGTACCATGTAATATGGCTCCTCAGAGAAATGCTGACTGCACCTTCTTGCTTAGGGTATGTTTGGATTGTGGCTAAAAACTATCTTGTTAACTTTTAGTCATAACTAAATTTTGGTCTTTGTTTGGACGGTTGCCAAAATTTTGGCATGCTAATGTCCCTTGCCAACTGTAGTTCATTTTTCTTGCCTATTTTGACCAAATCATGGGCAAGTAAAATCTTGATCAAAATTTTGGTTAGCTAAATTTTTGGTAGGGCAAACATAGGCTCAAACTAAACACACCGTTAGTTCCTCCTATGTGCAACTCCCAATTGTGTGTCTGGATCATTTTGTGAGGAATCTTTGTTTATTGTTGAAGTTCAGAAAAACTTCATGGCAGTATTTCTATGCTTATTAGGCTGCTAATGCTTTTTGAGATTATTTTCTTTACTCAATTAGGCCGATAATGTTGTTGCTGTGAGTAGAAGAGGAAGATGTGAGACCTTTTTCGCAGTGTTACTATTGGCCTCCTGTAGGTTCTTAACGAGCATGCAGGACACTCTCAGTTGAAATTAATCAAGTCTGCATCCCAAATGAAATCCGTTTGGATAGCAGTAGGACATTCCAGTTGAATAGCAGCAG
Organism: Stipa capillata; assembly: GCA_019208055.1. Taxonomy (NCBI): domain Eukaryota; kingdom Viridiplantae; phylum Streptophyta; class Magnoliopsida; order Poales; family Poaceae; genus Stipa; species Stipa capillata. The sequence goes on from JAGXJF010001432.1 coordinate 129,941, forward strand.
TCAACCCCAAGTTAAATATTCTCTCTAAAACAGAAAACCCAAATTGAAAGTGAGAGACCCGCAGCAAGATTAAGGACGACGGATTGATAACCTCACCGTCGGAGCTACGGCATCACGGCCGCACTTGTGTACCAGTGGGCGTCCCTACCTGGACGCTGTTAAGAAGAGCGACCTATCCTGTACGCTGTTTCAAATACTGTCCTTCCCAGTTTTCTAAACACTGCACCATCTTTACTACTTTCCAAATTCTGGGAATATTAATTACTATCGAAAAACTTTCTAGTGTCGCTCGTAAAAGGAGATTGAATTGAGTTAATTAACTCAAACTATTTAGCACTGTTTAAAAAAAATCAACATTTACATCTTAATACTTGTGCGATCAACAATTGAGAAAACAACCATACATAGGCTGTAAAACGTCGAGACCAGCGGAGAGCAAATAGAAGAGGTTGGTAACGCCAAACTTTCGAATTCGTTTCTGCTTCTTCTTCATCTTCCTTACCAAGTTCATATCGTTCTTGTGTTCCAAGCAAAGAGAACTCGTTTCTTATTACAACTACGTCGTCTCCTCCCTTCTTGGCACGGTCTCTAGGGTTTCGTCGACCACTCCTTTCCCGCCAATCCCGTCGATCGAGCTGCCTTCCCTGCTGCCGAGAAGCTCGCCGGAACCCTTGCCTCCAACCCCCCCGCCACCGCATTCCGGCCCTTCGCTTCCTTCGGGGATGGCCACCTCAGCGCTGCTCCGAGCTCTGAGGCAGCCCTCGCCGCAGGCCACATTGCTGCAATTGGTGAGTTTTTCTCTTCACCAGGGTTTGCGAGCTGTTCGTTCGTGATCGTGGACGAGATGAGGGGAAGTTGGCGGATGGGTGGAAAATCGGAGCTTCAGACCGTAATGTTATTTATGGGAGTGGCAGAAGTGAGGAAAATCGGAGATTTAAATTGCCTATACCGCAATGTTAAAGTAGCGGAATAGGAGAAGAGTTGTGCATCTATACATTTTTCCCAATCTCGTATCAGTTGGAGTCTGCCGTGCTCGTACAACAAATTTGGCCTAATATAACAAAAATTCCTGTAGCGAAAAGGAAAATTGTCTTTCTTCATTCATATTGGCCTAATATAACATGTTGTTTGATTTGAATCACCAAAGGAACCACCTTTTAAGGCATCTGTTAATGGAGGAGATTATGTTAACTGAAGAATCTATGTGTATCTTGTGTTATTGTGGTACACGGCAAAACTTCGATTTTCTTTTATTGCGAAGTAGCTGTCTCTTATTGCGTGGTGCTGACACGTGTAATGGTGAACATTTTATTGTGAACTTTTCACTTGGTTTTGTCAGCGACGCAGAGTGTATCTATATGTTGGTGTGGTGGTTCCAAGAAGATGTTTAAGATAGGTGAACAATTTGAAAATCCATAGCATTGTGATGGATAAGTGGAAAGTGTTTTCTTGACCTTCCCGATATCAATCACAAAAGGGGCTATTATTTACTTGTTAGCTATGCATGTGCTCAATTTATAAGAAGATAATGGTGCCAAGAATATCGATGCTTGATTTAGTTGAAAACTAAACTAGCTCTCAAATTGTATATTGCTGCCTCTGGATTTGAATTAGGAAAAGGAATTCCTTTTGCCATCGGTTGAGATTATATTGAAGGAAACTGTAGAGTGTAGATACATATGAAAAATGTTTGCTATAGCATTACAACCAGGGGTGGGGGGGATTTATCTTAATTTTATGTTTCTTCCATCTCCAGAATTTATTTATGGTTGATTTATTTTAGCACAGCTGTAGGAAAACACGACAGCATTATAATAGGAATCCAACATGTGTCAGAGCTTGGATTTAATTTACAAAATGAATTTCCGTTGTGTGTCACCTCACCAATTTGAGCTTTTGTTTAGATAAAAAGGATGTAGCTTATCCTTTACTATGCACCTGATATTGTGCTTACTTCTCGAGTTGTATATGTAATATGTCCTAGTTCTTGACTGGTATATGTTTCTTGACATGTGAATAGGCGATGGGTGCTAAGGCACAGGCTGTTACTCGATATCAGCATTTGAACCGTAGGAATCTAAGCGTCCTCAATGAGTTCTCAAAACAACTAAAGGGAGAGGCCACCAGGTAATTTAACTACAATACTTTACTCCAAATATTAACTCGTTCACATTTTTTACTTGACTTCCTCAGGGAAATTCTTTACTGTGCAGCTTGCCCACAACATGGTGGCAGTTCCCTTATTTTGTTTACCTTGTTCTGTGTTTGAAAATACTTGACGACCTTGTTCTGTGTTTGAAAATACTTGACGCAATTAATTGCATTTTTTGGATGGACTTTGTTGTGTACGGGTCAAAGGACCGAGGGGAGCTCTTTTCCCCTGCCACACTGGTCAAGGCTCTCAGGCGTGTTAAAGAAAGGAGAGGGAACTAGAGAATATCTTGTTTATTTGTTGCTTGCCAATAATGAATATGGCGGCTTCTTTAGATAGATCTGTCTAAGTATATGCCATGTGGATATTTGAACCAACTAACAGATATGCTATGCGACTAATCTATCTCTAGGCTATGCACCTAGTCTATCTCAAAGCAACAACTGTTCACGCACTGCAGTATCCACCTCACTGCGCACTGCTACTAGGCCCATGTGCATAACACCTCTGGTTTTCAAAAAATATGATCATATTAAGAACGTATGGGTGTTTTGATATAATGGATACTATGGTTTGAAAAACTATGGTATCCAAGATAGTATGCCATTTGTGCAGCTTTGAAAAATTCACCCTGGCTGGATTTTTCTAAAACCATGGGATGCCCGTCGCTTTAGTTTACAAGGACAAACTGCAAAATCTTGTGAAGCTACTGCTAATGAATTTTATTGCCATTTGCTTCTCGTAATATTCCTTAACATGTCTTTTGCATTTATTCATTGCTGTATCTATTATTGAACTGCAGAAATCCTGAATTTGTAAAATCGATGGAGGGGTTGAATTTAAAATTTGGCTCTGTCGCAGAAGATCTCATAGTAAGGTAAGAATTTGGCAGAAGAAAGGGATTTCTCAATATCTTTTTACCACTGTACATTAGCAATGCCTTTGAGACTTACTTTGTATGTCAGACGTTTTATATTCTTGCTCCAAGATTATTTAGCTTTCTTGAATTGACACAGAGCAAAGGAAACGACTGAGAAAATTTACAAGAGTGTTGACAATGTTTGGAGTGAAGCTGAAGCAACTTCAAAGAAGGCAAGTTCACCATCCTGATTGTCAAAAATGATAATCAGAGCTGGTAAAACTTGTCCTAGCATTGTCCACCTTAAGTGCTCACTTTAGTTTTGTTTTCTTGTAGGTTTCAGCAAATTTCAAAGAAAAGCTATCTGTTGCCAAAGAAGAGGTAGTGGCACTGACGAGCCTTCTGCATATATTGTAGTTATTCAGCTTTCAGACTGGAATGATACATTAAGGTCACCCTTAAATGGACTTCATTCACTTTCCCCTGTACTAATTGTTAGGTCAAAGGAACATCTCGGCCAGGGAAAGAAAAGATTTCTATGGACGGCTCGCCCAAGACTTCCACACATAAGAAAACAAAGGTGTCTTCACATTCAAATGATGAAACTCAAGATGCTGCCAGCAGTGCTACATTATTTAGCAGATTGAAATCAACAGTTTCATCTGCTTTACCGGCAGTATCTAGTGCCTTCGCAAAGTTGAAGGACACGAGGATCTCTACTTTGGCTAAGCAAGGGTATGATACAGTCAAAGATGAGCTGAGGTCTGGCAGGAATAAGAAAAACCATTTCTGGCATACTTCTGTCGCATCAGTTGAAAGGAGTACAAGAACTGTTGTACCAACAAAGAAGTCAATGCTGGGTGAAAAATGGAAATCAGTTATGAATAAACAAAGAAGTCAATGCTGGGTGAAAAATGGAAATCAGTTATGAATAAGGTATACTTAAAAAGATCCACTGAACTCTCTCCTTTTGCACATAATTCTCATTTTGATACCTTTGTGGGGGCATCCAGTCTATACGACTCTGAGTGAATACACCAAACCTGTTGTGACTGTTGGACAAGAGGTACTGTCTGCACTCTGCACATCTTCTTTTTTTGTCTACGACACTTGAAGTTGTATGACATAATGTCTTCTGTTAATGTCAATTTGAAAATGCAGGTAGCAGAGGATGTCCGAGAACGATGGGAGACAAGTGACAGCCCAATAGTTCATAAAATTCAAGAGTATGACTTTGGTGACAACCCCTTTTCGTAGTCTGCAATTAACTTATTATAGTTAACCCTGTTAACTTGTCTTTATCACAAGTTTGCAGTTTGAATGATTCAACTTTGGAAGAAACTGCAACTACAGTTTCTTACAGGGAAATTCAACAGCGAGATCCGTATGATGAAACTTACATATATATTTTTGTTTGTTTTAGGGGGTTGCTAAATTATGCATCACTATTTTCTGCACAGGTTATTTTCCCTGCCAGATTTTGTTGCTGATGTTCAAGAAATGATCAAGCCAGTTCTTGTTGCATACTCAAAGGTAATCTTTGTCCTGGTAGGGACCAGGTAACACAGATCACTACTTACTCATTTACTTTTGACTTCTATCGTTAGCATGCTTTGGTAATAAAAATTTAATAATTCCTCTAACTAGTAAGGCGTAGGATCATACTTAGTATGTTTATCTCTGTTAGTCCAATAGAAGTTGATGTAATAATCTGACTTACGAAGTCTCTGCTAATTCGATGGTACAATTATCGTGCTGTCTAATTTAAGTGCAGTCCTAAAATTTCTTCTGTTTTACCTTCTCCTGCTTCTTGATGGACACTCTTTATCCACTACGTCTCCTGATTTCAAAAGTATTCTTATTCCTTGCAGGTCTGGCATGAGAGAAAAAGACAAGTTCTCTTTGCTATCATGACCTAGCAGCATTTCACTTTTAGTGGCATAAATACTATTGGAGGGGGGATATACTGGAGAAAACAATCAACTAAGCTAGATTGAATTGTGCAGCTATATTTCATGAATTCATGTTGCTCCTGAGCAGATCTTCATCTTTAACAAAAGCGGAGCCGTTTTCTGAATGATTCTCCTTATTACTTTTCCAGATTCTGCACATTTCAGAAGCTGATGTAAGAGAGATAAAAATGCTAGGATCTACACCCGTGATCATCTTAGGTGTAAGTGCTCTGCTAGAAATCAATATTTTTTTCCCATATGTTAACCTTACCTTGTATATCTTGTTTCAAAAATCCACTTGCAGTTTCAAACACAGCAGATCCACTGTGTGCACGATAGAGAAGGACAGGTAACACAGGGAGGACAGGTGTGTTCTAAAAAGGGCTATCCGTAACTGATTTACTGTTTGTCTTGCCCCTTTTTATCTGTCTATGACATCCATGTTGCTTCATTCATGGCTCCACCACATCCTAGGTGTTCACTGCTGTTAAACCATAAATTTCCACACTTAGCTTTTTTGTAAGTAGGCTGTTTAGTGATTAATGCATTTTTTGGGATTTTGCACGTAACGTTTTTGCATGTGAAATCCAGTTCATATTATTATATATAGAATATTGTTAATCCAGTGAGTTATACCATTTTGGTTGGTTCCTGGCCAAGTCACTGGTTCCTATCTGGGCCTGACTAATTTTTAAGTACAATGCTGCTGTTAATTTATTAGCCGGAACTCTCAACAAAGCGGTGTTCTTTTTGCACAAGATACATATGATCATGTTCTTTCACGAATTTCTGTACATGTACACGAATTGGCATGTACTTGAAGCATGATTTTTTGGAAACTTTTGGTAGTGTAAAAATGCGCAAACTTACGAAGGCCTCGTATGAGAGGGCCCTCATATTTAACTTTCCGGAGCTCTCAACTGCTGATCCCCTGAATGACTGAAAAATCTTTACTAGAGAATAATAGTTGGCAGTTGGCACGTTGCAACATGGAGTGTAAATTCCAACTCTTTTCTGTACTAGTTTCAACGTTTGGAAAAATTACAGAGGCCATTGCATTTTCCTAATGCATGGTTAAACTATAACATACATTACTACAAATGAAAGCCTTCTGGCTGAATTTGAAGCCTCTTATTGATTTGTCTTAATTAAATCTGCAGTTGTAAAAACATTAAGTCTGACACCTTTTTTTGTTTAAATTGGGCCCAGGACACCATACGGACAGTCTAATATCGGTGGGCCATGCAGCTTATGGACAGTGACGAATTGCTAGAAGTAGAATCAAACTACCCAGTTTGGCGTTTATGTGGGATGCAGCAAGTTGGTGCTGTCGAAGCTCTCATATAGATCAATCCTCCTTCCCTTTCCTTTTGCCTTGAAGTATTAGACACTGGCACCGGTGCGCTGCCATTTTGTAGGATAGTGTATTAGTGTATATATCCATTTGACTTCCCATGCAGTATCGGTAAGCAGTGCATGCAATTTTGCACTGATTGTTTCTCTAATTTATACGACGGCTGGTAAGGTAATTGTAAGTTGCAATGTGATAAAAGAAAGATATGTAAAGATATTGATAAAAGGGTCATTCTATTTTATAAACAGATGTATTAAAAGTGACATGTGTGTGAGTTTTTAAGTAATCATTGGTGTTTTTTGCTCACTTCCTTTCCTCTCTAGCGATCACATATATTTCTCCCTTCCTCTCTCCTTGTCATCCCCTCAGTTTTGCCTTTGACTTTATCGTTTCTTTGCTTTGCCGTCATCCTGATTCAATTCCTATCGCTCCATCGTTATGTGCGTGCCTTCTCCAATTTCGATGGATCTCAGCCACGTTTTCCATCGCCTCCAGTTGTAACACTCTAGAATTAATTAAAAAAATGTCAGAGTTATTAAACCATGCCTTTAATTGAATATTTTGAGGCCATAGTCGTGTTCGTCTTATCGAATCGATTAAGATAGACAATAAGTTTCTTCAAATTGGAGTTCGAACGAATCAATCGAGATACAACCACCCCAACCCGTGCTCTCTCTCCTCTCATCTCACCCTCACTTCAAGTTGCCGCTGCCACTGCTATGCACCGCCGCCGATAGAGCTATAACTGTAGGTGCACCTCTCAACAAATCCCTAAATCGAGCTTCCCGACAAAATCTTGGTTACTTACCTTTTCTGATCCCTTGTTGTTATTTTTGTATCTTTAATTTTGTACATCCAAATCAACTAAATGAATACTCTATGAATATCTACAGAAAATTATCAACAAATTTTATGTTGAGCCTAAATTTTCGTTATACAATTAAGACTATTTAATCAAGCTCGATAAATCTCAGCCCTAGAAAAACAACATAACAGTAACAAAATTTTGGCCATAACTTTTGAACCACAATTCTAATTTGGACAAACTTGGTACCATTGGAAAGCTTATGATGAATTCTCCAACTTCCTAAATGGTGTTAATTCGAGACACAATTTTATAATTAAGCTCATTGTTTTAAATTTTAAAACCCTAGATCAAATATCGGTCATGATTTCTTCCATTTACATCCATCAATTCTCATATAGGGACTATTTAGAAACTAACTTTGTAGCCTGAGCCTCGAATTTGACACGAATTTGTCAAATTTGGCCATCGTGAAATTCCTCTTCTTTTCCTTCTCCTTCCTCTTCTTCTCCTCCTCCTTCCCCTCCTTCCCTTCCCTTCTCTTCTCCTTCCCCCAGCCAAGCTCTTCTTCCTCCCCTTGTCCGGTAGCTAGGGCAGCCTAGCTAGGAGGTGAGGCAGCTCGGTTAGGGCGGCGGTGACGGCGTGGCAAGGGGCGGCGGCTTCTTTCCTCCCTTCTTCTTCCTTCTCCTTCCTCTTCTTCTTCTTCTCCTTCTTCTCCTCCTTCCCTTCCCTTCTCTTCTCCTTCCCCCAATCTAGCTCCTCTTCCTCCTCTTGGCCGTTGGTTAGGGCAGCCCGGCTAGGTGGAGAGACGGCTCGGCCAGGGCGGGGGGTGATTGGCGGAGGCGGCACAGGATGAAGGGGAGCGGCGAGAAACGGACGGCGATGGAGCACACGGCATGGAGACGGCGGGAAATGGATGGATGATGGAGCGCACGGCGTGGAGACGGCAGGCCTCGGGCTCAATTGAGAGGACTCTTTATTATATCTAGGTAGTTAGTTTATTGGTTTTTGTTAGAGATTTTTTAGGAATGTGGTTAGTGAAGTAGAGGGCTAAATGGAAAGAGGGTGTGGATGAACACCACCACCAACTCCTATATTATATAGTAAAAGAAAAAGAAAAGAAATTCCCTCGTGTATTCACTGATGTATCTAACACAGCAATAGATTCAGGGCCAGCCCATGGGTTGGGCAAACGGGGCAGCTGCCCCGAGCACCCAAAAGCTAGGGGCCTCGGCCGAGGTAGTCCCTTTATACTAATAATGCTACACATCCAAAAATTGTACTCCGAGAAAATAAAAAGGCCCAAGAAAAAGCCCACACACCAAGAGAGCAGCATGACCAGCCCCATTTCACAACACCAGGAGCAACGAATCAATCGTCCACAGTGCCACTTCTCTTTATTCACTTGCCGCAGCGCTGCAGTGCCACTTCCCTCTGGAATACTTGCCTTCTTCCCTAGTTCCCAAATTAATCACACTGGTGTTCGTGTATCACGACCAGCAATTAATGGAGGGGAAATGACTGGATTTCATTCCCCAAGAAGTTCTTCAATTCTCCAACGATTCTCCATTAGATATATGGCATATATGTGTTCTATGTTCATGGTGTTCTTGTTCTTCCCCAATCCACTCGACTCAAGATCTGCAAATCCAAGGGCCATGCACACAGCATCAAGATTCAAGACCTTCTTGTTCTGTTGTACAGTTCATCTATTCATGGTGAGGTCCTCTTGTTCTTGCTCTGGATCCAACGATCAACATCAACTCTTCAAGAGCCAGCAAAATCTAGGTGATTTTGTTCCTTCTTCCTTGTCTCGATTGTTTCCTATGCAATTTGTACGCTGATTAGGTAGTGATATGTCTTCTCAAAAGTATTTATCTAGAAGTGATAAAGGAAAAAAACAGGTAGATGCACTGGTAGAATCCCAAAAAGGAGCAAGTGACAAAAAAAATTAAACTAGTTCTTCTAGGGATTCCTTGCAATTGGCTTTAGTTGATGTTGAACTACAACCAAACGAGAATGTAGATGAGGATGGTGATATCAACAAGGGTGACAGTAATTCGAATGTGCATGAAAACCTAGTTGATTCACCAAATTAAGAAAGTCCAAGTGTTAATAAACAACCACCTTTCACTATTGATATCTATGATCTACGACATTGGGATAATCTGGACGATAAGGCTAGGGATATTTTAGTTGAGAAGGGACCTGTAAGAGAAGAGAACATTGTTTTTCCAGTGGATAATAGTTTCTCGACATTTTTCAAAGACTTATTATTCTAGAAAGTTGGGCAATGGAGAGGTACATGAAAGAAAATGGTTAGTTTACTCAAAACATGTTTAACAAAGTGTATTGCTTTTGCTGTAAGCTTTTCAAGTCCCATGGCAATAAGAGTTCATTAGCAGGTGATGGATTAAGAGATAGGGAACATATAGGTGAGAGGCTAAAGAACACAAAAAAATGTGTTAAAAATTAGACTTGCCAAAAATAAAACAATATAACAGGATTTGTGGCAGCAAATAACAAAGGAGAAAGAACGTTTGAGACAAGTTATAGAAAGATTAGTACCATTATGAAATATCTTGGTAAACGTAACATGCCATTTCGTGCATCTAGTGAGAAACTTTACCAACACAACAATGGTAATTCATTAGCATGCGTAGAGATAGCTACCAAATTTGATCCAGTGATGCAAGAACATCTTAGATGCATTCACAATGATGAAATTTATCATCATTATCTTAGTCACAAAATTCAAATGAGCTAATTTCTCTTTGGCCTCTAGTGTTACAAGCTCCATCATAAAGATTATTAAAGGGGCCAAATATTTCTCCGTAGTTCTTGATTGTACTCCAGATGTGAGCCATCAAGGACAAATGACTCTAATTATTAGATGTGTTAACATGTCAAATAACAAAATTAAGATAGAAGAGTTCTTTCTTGAATTCTTGAGGTAGATGACACATTTGGATTGAGCCTTTTTAATGTACTTCTTGATGCTATGAAATCTTCTGGCCTAAATATTGATGACGTGAGGGGCCAAGGTTATGACAACGGTTCGAATATGAAAGGGAAACACAAAGGGGTACAGAGGAGATACTTGATATAAATCATACAGCTCTGTATATGCCATGTGCTTGTCATAGTCTCAATCTTACTCTACGTGATATGGCAAATCCCTGTGCTAAAGCTGTTTCATTTTTTGAAATTGTGCAACGTGTATATGTATTAGTTTCAAGTTCTACTAAAAGATGAAAAGTTTTACTTGAACATGTGGCAAGTTTAACTATGAATTTTTTTTCTAATACTCGATGGAAGAGTCGAATCAAAAGTGTTAAGGCTACTAGATATCAAGCTCCCAACTTAGGTATGCTTGTGTGAGTTATGTAAATCTTGTGATGACGCTAAGTCAAAGAGCGATGCACAAAATTTATTTGATGCGCTTGGCAGTTTTGAGTTTTTACTTGGTATGGTTATTTGGTATGACACTTATTTGCTGTAAACATGGTGAGTAAGAAGTTGCAATCTCAGTCCATGTGTGTTGACACTACCTTGCAGCAAATTGAAGGCATAATGCAATTTTTTGATAAGTACATAAATGAAAGATTTGCATATAGTTTGTCAATTGCCAAGGGTCTTGCATCTATTATGGGTATAGAACCATCATTTCCAATAAAATGCCATGTCACTAGGAAAACACAATTTGATGAATCAGATCATGATGAGAAATTCTCTTAGCCACTGAGAAAACTTTTGAAGTTAATTATTCTTTAGTTATGGTTGATGTTGCAAGGGTTTCACTGAGTAATAGATTAGAAGAACTAAGGTCTTTAAAGGTATATTTGGCATTCTTACTTAGCTCAAAATACGTGAAGTCATTGGATGATATTGAGTTACACAAGTGTTATGCGAGGTTGTGTTGAAACTTTTTTCTCGATATCATGTGAAATGGAGTTGGACAATCTTTTTTTCTGAATTAAGACTGCTAGAAATGACTTTGCCGGATGTGCTATACATGCTTAGAGAGTTTTTTGAGTTTGTTAGAGATATAGATTGCTTTCCAAAATACTTCAATTGCTTTATTGAATTTTGTTTACTCTACCTATGACGCGTTAGCATCAGCTAAAGAAGCTTTTCAAAGTTAAAATTATTGAAAAATTATTTGAGATCATCTATGTCACAAGAAAGGTTGAACGGTCTTGCTATGTTATGCATTGAGAAGGCTAGGTTGGATGAGATAGATGCTGATACATTATCATGACTTTGCTTCTAGAAGTATTAGAAGAAATTGCAAGATCTGAGATCATAGTCTAAATTTCTTATGCTCAATTTGCTTTACTATGCTTCGTGTAGGAAGTTTTGGAAAAGCTTGGCTGTTATTAGGGGTGAGAACATGGAGTGTTTAGATACCGATTATACAGGACGGACTGGGGACAATTTGAAAACAAAAGTAGTCACCTATGGTCATAGTTTTAAACAAAAGATTCACGCAACAGCAATTTTAACAAGGCTTGTTATTTTGTAGGAGAAAATATGATGGTTCTTCTTGTCGTGTCTTAACTCCGAAAGCATGCTTTTGTAGAAGTCCATAGTACTGGCCATGTGCTTTCTTGAGCAATTAGAAAAAGTACTTCTATTTGAGATGTTTCGTTTTAAAAGTTTAGAGCCCATCGGTGATGTGATGTATGATCGTATATTTTTTATTGCAATATAATTTTTTTAAAGTATTTAGGTGTGGATAAGCCTCCATACATCGTCTCACCAAGGGCACACAATATACTATGGACCGGCCTTAATAGATTATTTGAAAATCAGTTTCAATGGGCATATCAGCGAAAACAGTTGCACTAAAATCTTTGGGTTTGTACTGGGTGGTCTGGCCCCTTGTGTATATGGAAAATGAAATATCATTTGTGGAATTAAAAAAACATCAGATTCAGCATGGAATCAGAT